>JABCQV010000019.1:0-14992 GCA_013186375.1 Fusarium aywerte
ACACACACACACACATTTTCTTTCTCTCTACTGGGTTCACCTTCTATTATAGTCCGAATGATATTTGTTGAATACGATGAGCAAAGTCCAACCATTGAGTGTGATGTTATTCTTGAGTTGTTATGCTGAGTAACGGTCTTGGAGAATTAGGCCTGTTGTGTAAAACCTTGATGGCTTAGTAGCGACTTACCGTTGGTGAAACAGAACTCAAGAACAGGATCTGGTCTTCTTTAAAGAACTACGAAACGAGCGCGGGTATGATTGATAGCTGGAATTATTAATGATATTTCAGCGCCGCAAGCGACAAGAAAATAGAACAAGAGAGACGGATAATGAGTATCAACAGGGAATTGATGTTCGAATGGATTCCTGCTTCTGGTGGAATGTTCCCTAGTTGAACTGGAACTGAGATAATAATGATGCTTTGTGGCTGTCATTGGGGGGACACAAACAGTGAGCGGGGTGATCATTATACCTTACTAGTAGGTAGTGAATTGGATGTGAATCAACACGAACAAGATCGGGTTTGAGGCAAGGCAAGGCAAGGCAAGACCAGACCAGGCCGAGCCAAGCCAAACCAACAGGAAAGAGCAAGCAAGAGATTGGTCTAGATTTTGGGGTGTAGCATGTGATGCCCATATAGCAACTGTCGTTCTTGCTCTTATTACCTAGGTCAACATAGGCCCCTGCAATGCTTATTGCAATGCCTTGTTTTTTCCCGTAGCGGGAATGGCTCATGATTAACCTCAACAATGTTCATCATGTTTACTCAAAAAGCCAAGCTTCAGCTCAAAGCTCCAGATCCTGGAAGCTTGTGTCCGCACTAGCACTCCCTTGTGCACCGCTAACGGAGGTGATTGGTGACATGGTAAGCTGAAATGGCCGGCATATGACGTATTCTACTTTTTAGTTCAATTCATCATTACGGCAGCCCCATACGTAGTATAGCATATCATAGCATGCTGTGGTAGAGCACCAAAGCTAAAACTGTTGGGTTATATAGAAACCTTGACCGTCTCAGGACTAGACAATTGAAACCGAGGGGCTTTTTTTTCTTTCTCTTTCCTGTGAACGTTGCTTGCGTGACTCGTCATTGGATTCCTAGACAGCTGAGGTCCGAACCACATCCATACATACTCTCCCATTCTCACACTCTCTCACACTTGAACGGAGCACGCTCGCCGTCAGATCACAACCACACTCACAATGCCGCTTTTCTCATCTCCCAAAAGGGACTTGAGCCAGGAACGTGAACCAAGGCAATCAAACGGCTCAAATGGCGCCATCAACGACCCCGAAGAAGGTGAACAGATCGCTCCAGACGAGCATACCCGGCTACTACCAAACCGCGTCAACTCAAACCAGGCTGGTCTGCTTGCACCCGATGATCCTGCAGTCTCCCCGTATAACCTCTGGAGCATTCGAGCACTGCGATACTTGACGATTGCGTTTACCTTGATAACGCTTGTCTTCTGGATTTTGCTTCTCGTGTCTACCTTTGTGACACCACCTGGTATCAATACTCGCGGCAGCCCTTGGTTTGCTTTCGGTTTTGCAACATGGACGCTCGTAAATCTCATCTTCACGCTTCTCTTTTTCGAGGTGCCATCCAAGTCTGTTAGAATTCTGGCCATTTTCATGTCGGTAAGTTTTGAAACCATTAACATAGCCAACCTCTCCCACTCACTCTGGATAGGGCGTCATTCTCCTTGACATGGTTCTCCTCTTGTCTGTGCAAAAGACTCGATACGAAGAAGGCTGGGTTGGTGGCATCAGCGTCATCTGGGCTCTACTCACCAGTCTCTGGACTCTTTTGGTGGACCGCATGGTGAAATGGGGCAAGGCCGAAGAGGAGGAACGCTTGACCGGCCGAGCTGAGACAAGAAGAACTCTATTCGAATGGTCCGAAGTAATGATCTCAACTGTCGCCTATGCTGTCATGTCAGTCGCTGTCTTCCTCATTACTCTGACCATCATACTGCGAGCTCTCGATGCAGGTGTACCGCATCCAGGAAAGCTGCACTGGGTCGACAACCACAAATATCGCATCCACGTCTACTGTCACGGTAACAAGACCGATTCCAAGGGCAACGAACTGCCCACCGTCTTGTTCGAGGCCGGCGAGCGAACTGTCGAACATGAATTCTGGAATTTTGCCGACAACGCTGTCAAGAACGGATCCATCTCGCGATACTGCTTTGCCGACCGCCCTGGCTACGGCTGGTCAGACAACGCGCCCTCCCCTTCGTCGGCGGGCTTCGTGGTCGATACTCTTAGCGAAGCTCTGGCCGATGCTGGGGAGAATGGACCATGGGTTCTTGCCAGTGCCGGAATTGGATCAATCTACTCGAGAGTCTTTTCAGCGCGACACGGAGACCAGATCAATGGCCTGCTTCTCGTTGACCCTCTACATGAGGATCTACTTGATGATGTCGCATCGCCCAGCCGAGGATTTATCCTTTGGCTCTGGGGTGTGATTTCTCCACTTGGACTGGACCGAATTCCTGGTGCCATCTTCCGCGGACGAACAAGCCGAGACCGAGTATATGGACGATCAGCGCAGCAGAACGGCAAGTTTATCTTCGCCAAGTTGCAGGAGAGTCTGGTGGCCGGCTCTTTTACTCGACGAGATGCGCAGACCAGCCGTCAAATCCAGGACAAGGACACGCCACTCGTGGTAATTAGCTCTGGAAAGCACGTCAAGGACAGCCACACATGGGAGAAGAAGCAGCGAGATCTGACCAAGCTGACGGAGAACTTGAAAAGCTGGGATATTGTTGATGGGGCACCTCATGAGGTTTGGAACACTCTCGACGGCCGAAAGAAGATTGAGAGGAGACTTAAAGAGCTGGTGCATGCTTGAAGCTATTCGAAATAATCTCTTGAACCGATACCACTGTCAGGCTTGAACACGCACGTGCCCCGTCTATCAACATCTGCAGACCTTGAAGAAGATGCAAGGGTTTGATATGATGCTTGTAAGACGGAAAGGTGTGGAGAAATGTCATGGTTGGTTGTTGTTGGGCAGTTTTGCGTTGTATGCATGAGCATTAGCAATGCATCTCCTGGCCTTTCTGATATACACTTAAAGCGATAAGAAAAATGGTTTATGCTGCTCGTTTTCCTATTGTTTACTTGTAGCACAAGGGTATTGTAATTCTTTTAGTTATTGTCACCATATAATCGAAATATGAGGTCGTCTATGTTACATTGGCACTAGACTCGCTTGACATTTACCTAGATTTGAAGTGCCTAGTCCATCGGTACATATAACAGCCCAACTTATAACACGGCACACCATTCATGACTTTTTGCTGCCCATCCCATCCCTACAACGCATCATCTCCTTGCAGCTTGAACAAGTGTCTAGTGTATGCTTTGCGTTGGCATTCCTGGGTGTGCCCCCTAGACTACGGTACTCCTCCACATTCACAGGACACACGTGATGAGATCTTCATTGAAGCAATTTCCAACAGGGCAAGGTCATTTGCAGTAGCGCATAACGATCGCGATGGCAAAAGAACAAATCTGACTGTATTCACCTTGACCTATTCCAGGCAGATTTATGATATTCTCTCTCTTTTCCACAGGTTTAAGCATCTGTTAGTCTGTTTCTACCAGCATTGCAACGCATGTTCTCAAGCTTAAAAGGGGAATCTGGGGATTGGAATGACCTCATAAACTCACCATACCTGTACCATGCCCATGACTGACTGGTAAGAAACAGGCTAAGGCAAGGTAGCACTATGCCACAGTAACTGTAAACCGTGCTTTTTGTCTACCTAGTGACAGCTTTGACCGTGGTTGACAGGGTATTATCTAGTTTAGTTAGAGGTTAAAGGCTCAGGCTGACTTCAAGCGGAGACGTTCCCGGCAAGCAGCAACGCTGGTAGACGAGACAAGCTAGAGAGAGCCATGAACGTGAGTTCAGGGTTGTTGTTTTTGAAGTAATGGACCGTGCTATTACAGTACATGATTAAGCATTTGTAGGCACTTGAGTATAGGCAGTTGTGTAAATACGCAACTACAGATCAGACAATTCAGTTGCTCGAGTGACATCCTTGATGATGGACCCTAATAATTGCTGACATTATGAAATTATCGTCTCGGCCGCCCCTCCTTTTGCGCATGAAACATCCATGGATGGGGTCCGATGGAACAGAGGGAGAGACCATAGGACTCTTGCAGCAGGCGAAACTCGACACTAGCAAGCAGAATCCTCATGTTTGCCTGGAACAGCTACTGTACATACATATATCTGACATATAATACTAATAATAGTCATCAAAACGCTGTGCTGACGGCGACCTGCATCTGCATTTGCATCTGCATCTGCATCAGCCTGTACCTGAAGGAAACGACTCTCGAAACACTGGATTCACCGTTTATTTTTATTTCAGAATGGATCGCTGCTAAAATCAGTGATCCTCATGTCCACGGCAGGTATTAGTAGTCTCTCTGATGGATCCCCTGTGGCCTGGGCAGGAAATTACAAGCAATGGAAGTAAAGGAAGGAAATTATTCTATACGTATTCAACGCCCCTAATACAAGAGGGCCCACTCGTACTCTGTATCCCCCATCTGAGCCCACCAGGATCTCATATTTCGTTCGTTGAAAGTAAGAGCGCAAGACAGCGGTACCTTGTATTGAATTCGAGTGCACTGGCAATTGTCATTTAGTCGACTCAATTCGATTCTGTCGAGTATTGGCTTGGTTCTCAAGTACACAGTACCCTCTAATTCTGCTGCTGGCCGCCAGGTACTAACTACTACTAGTGTTCGATTTGTCCCTCCTGAGACCATTTCTAGTTTAGTCCCAATCCCTTATTTGTAGCTGATCTGGCGTAGAATGTCAGGCTTCTTCAGTGCAGTCGGGTCTCATCCACTGTCGGTATCCCCCCCGCCAAGGTACCGACTACCTAGCCCTCCACTGATGCTGATACCCGACATTTGCCCCTAGCTGTTAAAGTACGAGACGCGGCTGCTAATCCCCTATTGCAACGGAGGTATCTCTGACCGAGAGTCTTCTACTCACGAGGCCCTGGGCTGCTGGGCTTGGTTTCGCTCCACCACCACCACCCAACCAACTTGGACTCAGCTCCCCTACCACCAGGCGCCTCCTGCTACCAACCTACCTACTCCATACCTATCTTTACTTTACCATACCATACTGTACTCTCTCACGACAAGCTTCGACTTTACTCCCACGCTCCTTCATCCCATGCCGCCGCAGACGCGTTGCGCCGCGCCTTGTCCCGACCTTATTTTTTTCTTCCATTGTCTCTGTTTTTCTTCTTCGTCTCAGCCCTGCTGTATACAGTACAAGCTCTAGCCTCACGTAGCGTACTAAGTCTAGTTGTCTTGTGCCGCATCGCTTCCTCACTGCCACCGACTTGCTCCTCTCGCCGCCTGTTCTTGTCCCAGTTCGAACTGGGTGGGCTTATTCTTAGGCTGTCACGCAAACGCCAAAATACAGTCGATCCCGCTCTCTTCTCGACCGATACTATTTCTTGCTGTCGAACAAACTCGCCTGGCTTCGCCAATTGATCCTCGACGTAGTCGTTGCTCTTTGCCGTTGTCGCCTACTCTCAGCCGGTGCTGATGCCGACCGCTGCATACATCCGTCGACCTTTGTTGGAACTTTGGTATCGATAGGCCATTCGTCCTTGGTTGATTCGGAGCGAGGAGAGGGAATTGCGTATCTCGTCCGGGATTTCTTCTCACCATGTCGTCGAGCTACGACGACGCCATGCTCGGCGAACATAGCCACGGCGATCAGTCTCACCAATATCATGCCCAGGAAATGCCCCCGCCTGCTGATTCAAACTGGCAGCAGAACGGCAACTACAGAACTCGGACCCCTGACAGCAGTTTACGACCGCGCCCACCCATTTCGGCACCAGGTACACCCAATCCTCCAGGATGGGCTGAGGACCAGCCGCCCCGCAAAAGCGCTGAGCGAAACAGGTCGCGAGGGCGGAATGGAAGGTCTGTTAGCGGCCAGACGAGGACATGCCAGGCGTGCGGTGAGCCCTTGACGGGCCAGTTCGTGCGAGCTCTTGATGGAACATTCCATCTCGACTGTTTTAAGTGTCAGGTGCGAATCTCATACCCACCCCGTCCTTGCTCGGCGGCAGTAGATGCTAATTGCTCAACTTGTAGGACTGCGGTGAAATAGTGGCTTCGAAATTCTTCCCAGCTGAGGACGAGAACGGTCAAGGACAATATCCTCTGTGCGAGACTGACTACTTCCGCCGACTTGGCCTCCTTTGCTACCAGTGCGGGGGAGCGCTTCGTGGCTCCTACATCACCGCCCTAGACCGCAAGTATCATGTCGATCACTTTACATGCTCATTATGCTCAACGATTTTCGGCGCTCAGGATAGCTACTACGAACATGACGGAAACGTTTACTGCCATTATCATTATTCGACACAATTCGCCCAGCGGTGCAATGGGTGTCAGACGGCCATTCTAAAACAGTTTGTTGAAATTTTCAGAAATGGACAAAATCAGCATTGGCATCCCGAATGTTATATGATCCACAAATTCTGGAATGTACGGTTGGCGCAACCCGCAGACTCAGTACCAGCGCTTGAGAGTACGGATGACGCTGCGGGTCGAGACCTTATTCGCGAGGAGGAAGAGCGTATGGAAGAGAAGGTCTTTCGTATATGGAGCGTTCTGTCGACGTTCGAAGAATCGTCTGCTGCATGTATTTCCGATATGCTGCTACACGTCAGCAACGGCTCATATGTGGAGGGAGTTTTTGTTGCTAAGCGCTTCATCTGGCACGTCGAGATCTTATTTCAATCTGCAGATAGACTCGATGCAACCATGGTGAGCCTAAATCAAAAAGGTAAATATACTTTAGCCTTGGAATCGTATTGTATGAATTCTAACTTAAAGCTTAGGCATGTCCTACGGGCGAGAAGCCAAGTTGCTGTGCAAGAAGATTGTTTCCTTCTTCTCACTTCTTTCAAAAACGCAGGATAACGCCACACACAAGCTTGGAGTCACACAGGAGCTTTTGTCTCTTGTTACTGGTCTTGCCCATTATCTCAAACTCCTTATCCGAATCTGTCTTCAAGGTGCGCTACGTCTCGAGCGTGAAGCAAATTCCTCAACTGGGTTGTATCAGTTTCTAGACGATTTAAGCGACCTCGACGCGGCTAAGAACGACGACGGCCAGTTATCGGTGACTGCAAGCGGCGGAAAGCTTTCTGCCAACGACTCGGATCACTGCGCCTTGTGCCATAGATCCGTCGAGGACGAGTGTGCCAAGAACGGCGATATGAGGTGGCACCTCAACTGTGTTAGGTGCACAAGGTGTTCGCGTGATATCGGGCGATCACTGGTAGAGGCCCGCTTCAACTCCCTTGATCGAAAGATTTACTGCACAAACTGTGCTGGACCTAATACACAGCCACTCGAGCATGTGTCAAAACTACAACAATATGTCTTTCTACTTCGCGTCGCCCTGGCTCGGTTGCTGGATATTCTCAAGGCCAACGGCACTCTTCCAAGATCTAATGACGACTCAGACAATAATGGTTTTGGAGCTTCTGATGGGCCAGGAGGTGATCCCAGATCTCGCGGAGGAGACCAGTCACGCGGGCCCGGTGGCAGCAAACGAGAGTCGTCTTATGAGAACACTCTAAATGATGTGCGCAGACTCCGAAGTACGCGACTAGATCGGCACCTGTCCTCTAGCGCTCGACAGGCCCGGAGCTCTCGTGTGATGGATACTGATGGCCGAGGACCACGCCCAGGCTCAGCTGGTGATGCCGGCCCGGGTGGTCAAAACTCTACTGATCTCATGTTTGGACAAAATGATGGTATTACGTTGGATGATATTCCAAGAATCGTAGCTGTAGAACAGTCTCGGGAACAGCAACTGAGGGCACCGCAGCCTTTTCAAGACCGTTCCCTAGATGCTCCATCTTCGCAGAATCACCAGCGAACGCAATCTGCCGACCGAGAGCGCTCTGATTTGATGCCTCGACAGATTGGACGAAAGTTCTTTTCTGAGCTCTCAGGTCTNNTTACCATGCAGCCCATGATTGAGCAAGAATTCTCCCTCGACGAACTGCTTAGCTTCATTGAGTCACGTAAGCAGGCAACTTTCTGGAAGAACATCGGAAAGGCATTCAAGAACGATAAAAACAAAAGCGTTAAGAAGAAGGGCGTGTTCGGTGTACCACTGGAGATTATCATCGAAAGGGATGGTGCGGATTCGACAGATGGCGTTGGCCCAGGCACTCTACGAATCCCAGCAGTAGTTGATGATATCGTCTCATCAATGCGCAAGATGGACCTCTCCGTCGAGGGTGTGTTCCGAAAGAACGGCAATATCAAAAAGCTGCAAGGTCTGGTGGAAACTATCAACACAGAGGGCTGCGACGTGGTCAACTTTATGGAACAGCCTGTTGTTCAGCTTGCCGCTCTTCTTAAGCGTTACTTGAGAGATTTGCCTGATCCTTTAATGACTCACAAGCTGTACAGACTATGGATTAGCGCGGCCAAAATCTCAGACCATGAGAAGAGGAAGCAATGCCTGCACTTGACCTGCTGTCTTCTACCAAAGAGCCATCGAGACTGCCTCGAGATTCTGTTTAGTTTCCTCAAGTGGGCCGGAACGTTCCATCAGCTGGACGAAGATCTTGGTTCAAAGATGGACACTAGGAACCTTGCCACTGTTATTGCACCCAACATTCTTACAAACCCTACCAAAGCGATGGCCATGGATAGCGAAGCCATGTATGTCATTGACGCTGTGGAGATGATGATTACGAACATCGAAGAAATGTGTCAGGTAAGAAACGATACTGTCTATGATCAGGTCGACATCATTAACTGACTCGACTAGGTTCCTGACGAAATCCTTGGTCTTATGAACGACCCTTATATTTTCAGTAATAGTGGAGATCTTACCACAAAAGACATCCTGAAGCGTTTCCAGGATAGACGAGGACAGATTTCAATTACTGATGTGAACGAAGTTTACAATCGTCAGGACAACTCCACCCGACCACCAGCTCGGCGAGTAGAAACTGACCCAGCAATCTGGCAGGGTGAAGCCACTGTTCGTACGATACAAGACCCTTCGATACCTTTTCCTAATAATGGGCACGGAACTCCGCCGGCGCGGTTCAGAGGACGAAACGATCTGAACCCCTCGCCTTATGGCCACAACCAGTTCAATCAGTCAGACAGTCAACTCGATAATGCCGAGCATAGCAGAAGGCGCGAATGGCGCAATTCTGGTCTAGGACGTCAAGGCAGCGGGCTCGGTGTGTCGGGCAACTCATGATACTTTTTTTTTGTCCGACCATGTTCTTGATCATAGCTGGGTTGGTCAACGCCCAATACCAGGCTTCGTTTTACTTGTCACGTGCAGCTCAGGACGCATGATTTGGGAATAGAGTCATTTGCATAGTCGACGGCGTTCCTCTTTGCTTTTTCTAAAAAACCGGCTTTGCTGTCTCATGCATGCGCCTCTCGAAAAACAGGAGGGAAATCACTTTACTACGAGGAAACCCTAGCGTTCGTTTTTCTTATGCTACACCGCACTGCAGAACACGACGGACCTGGTGACTTTTTTTTATTTATTTACCAGAGAGATGACTACGCTCTCCCTCTCGGTAATCTTCTCTTCTCAGCGCCCAACATGATGACATTCCCGGCCTCGCGTCCCTTGAAGGGCATGAGAGAGGTTTCTACGCTGCTCCTCGACTTCTTTTTTTTCTTTGGTTCATCGTTTATTATTTGGGGACGGGAGAAACTTGGGAGGTCTATACCTTTTTCTTATGAAAACAAAAAAGGGTTTCAAGAGAGGGGGTTGTTAATTTTTCAGTTTCTCTGCTTTACATCTTCTTCTATACCTAAGTTGGATGGAGCAAACCATATGAGCGGGTTGATTCCGTTTGGTGTAGCAAGACGAGACAATATGAGGCGGAGCCGAGGATGCGAAAGGGTTATTCATATTCATGCCTAGCGCAAATGCGCGTGGATGCTGGAGTCAGATGTGAGGATGTAAACATGGATGGGATATTGGTCACAGATCCCAGTGACGACGAGATAGGAACAATAGATTCCGTTCCAATTGGGTACTCATGATTTGATGATTAGACTTTTGTTACCAATTTCTTCTGTTCTTTCCTTCGCTGTTGTGAGTTGCAAGTGACATCAAAGTGCTGCGGACTTGGCTTGCCCACAATAGGGGTTAAGCGGAATTCGATGCACTGCTATGAACACGAACATACGCTTGTTTGGACGAGGGCCAGTCAACTTTTCAAAGTACTAAAATCGTATTTTTGGAATATAGAAAGTAACCGCGGACTTCGACTTGAAGCGTCATCAGCTATATAATTAAAGAGCTTGCTTATTAGACATATAGACCATAAATGTACAGTAGAACGGGCAAGTCTGAAGTTTTTATCCCATTTACTCCCTCTTATCCCATTAAGAAAAAAACCCTTATTCATTTCGCTCGTTACTGGATGTATTACGCCTTAGCAGAAGCAGCAGCGGCCTTGTCTTGTTCAAGGAACCAGTTCACGCCGCGATCAATGCCCTCCTTCAGAGTCCAGAGAGGTTGGTAACGAAGAGCTCGCTTAGCCTTGTTGATGTTGTAGTAGCGGGTCATACAGCTCATAATGATGGCCTTTCGGGTGAGAGTAGGTGTCTTGCCAAGAATGCTGGCGATCACCTCGCTGATATAGCCGAAGGTGATACCGAGCTCACGGTTGAGGTACCAGTTAGGCTCAGTTCCCTTGTCGTAGCCAGCAGCGTGCCAGATTGTGCGCGCAAAGTCCCAGAAGTAAACAGGAGTGTCGTTTGTAATGAAGAAGGCCTCGCCGTCGACGCGCTCGTGGTCGAGGGGAATGGTGGAAGAAGCGGCGGTGGCGAGGAGGAGCTGTGCGGCGAGGAGATGGGCGTGGGCGACGTTGCCGACGTAGGTAAAGTCGAAAAGGTTCTCGTTGGTTCCAACCTGAATCGTGTGCTTGCCGCGCTTGTAGGCGTTGAGGATACCTGCGAGGGTCTGGACGTCACCCTCGCCAAAGATGCCAGCTGGGCGAATAGAGGTTGTAAGGAGCTTAGAGTCGTCCTGGCGGTTGGCCTTGAGGACAATTTCCTCAGCTTGAGCCTATGCCCTGTAAGTCACTCTGTCTAAAAGGGTTCATAGTATGCAATGAGTTTACCTTGGTCTCGGAGTAGTACTCAGTCTGCTGCTCGCCGCGAATCAAAGGCCATCGCTCGTCAGCGTTGAGCAAGTCAGTGACGTTGTCGCTGATGACACTAGCAGAGCTGGTGTAGACGAGAACCTTGACGCCGGTCTTCTGGCAGGCATCAACGACAGCCTGTGTACCGTCGACGTTGACCTTCTTGAATACATCGTGACCAATCTTGGGGTTGACGGCGACGGGCGAAGCAGTGTGGATGACAACGTCGGGCTTGAGCTCCTCGAAGAGAGAAAGGAGACGCTCAGAGTCGGTGATATCGCACTCGCGGTATTCGGCGTTGGGATTGCGGTTGCGCTCGCATCGCAGATCGACGCCGATGGTGGCACTTGTTGTCCATTGCTCGAGAGCCTGGTTAACGATATGATGGCCTAGAAAGCCGTTGCCGCCAATGACAACGACTCTTCCTAGGGGTCCTCTGGATGTTGTCTTCTCAGCCATTTTTGGGGTGTGTGTGCGTGTCTGCGTGGGTAAGAGTAGAGTCGCAATAGGAGTCGAGCAGGTGGGAAGAGTAAGCCAAAGAGGAGCAGTTGGTGATGGACGAATAAACTCTGGGTCCCTGAGGTCTTGTAAGCTAAGGGTCAAGTCAAGTTAATTTGGTGGTGAGAGTAGTTGGAGCAAGGGTCCATCTCTCAATATGTGGCTGATTGACCCATCACCTTAGGCTAATGGAAATATGGTGGGGGTGAGCGCTGCGCTGTAGTGGCGTGAGCCAGGGGGAGGGGGCTTGCAGATGCCTACTGTAGCAACCAATCAGTGGATCAACACCTTGAATCTTCAGCGGCTTCTACTTTAATACTGTACTTTCTCGCCGTGAATTGATCTCGTGCACCACAAGACTTTGTTTCTCTTCCACAAGCAATGACTTTTTGCGTCATGAAGTTTGCCTGAGACAAACTCTTCTCTTCTCCTCTCTTTCTTCACTGCTTCATTGTCGCTTCATTCATATAATACCACCCCTGTTCCCCCTGGCTCGTGCTCTCTCTTAATATTTTGCACCATCTTGGATATAAACAACCTTGAACTCTACTATATTATATTCAGTACCTCTGACTACGATAACTCTTAATTACTCGCTCGACAAGATAGTGTCTTTCGACGAGTATCAGCCGACATGCTTTATTGGCTTCCAAATTATGGCAGGCAACATCTCGGAAGATACAGAAATACTCGTCCATATCACAGCACCAAGTCGGTCAGCAGATGATGCGCTTTACCGTCAACTTGCGCAGGCCTATCTCGCATTTGAGCCGCAGAAACGGACACAGGTTCATTTGGTGTCATCCCAGACAAGGGAGGAACAATGCGCCGCCACAGCACGGGATGGATGGGCGCCTTCGCCCAGCCAGATTCGTGTAGGAGCCTCATTCGGACAGTCTTTCGAAATCACCTCGCAAGACATGAGTTTCGAAGGAGCTGTTGATAATCGTGCTTCGCCACGTCTTCCTCAAATAACGGTGGCTCAGGAGATGATCCCTTCGTCATACGATGTCGGGTTTGGATCACTTAACTCTTGGTGCGCACCTCCGAGTCAGATCACCGACTCTTATCCTATGCCAGATGCTAGTCTATTGAGCGTTTCCCCATCTCGGATTCTTCAACGCTATATTGGCAGGACACAATCATCGCAGGTCTCTCTTCCAAATTCATCACCAACCGCACATAAGCAACGTACCCCTGATCGTACCCCTGAAGAGAGTCTACATATACCATCTGCACTACCTGATCTCAGTCAGGAAGAGTCGTTGCCACTTGAGCCACCAGGATTTATTGACGCCAGAGATATCATACCGACGACACAGGAGAATAAAGAAATCGATATTCCCGTTCCATCGGCCAACACTGAAATAGTAGCTTTTGAGCATCTAGTGCCAGAGATCACGCATATTCCATCAAGCGCGGTTAGTAGCCGTTCGCCAGTTCGGTCACCTCGTGGAGGATCAGAGCCTCCCCCTGCGAAACGATTCAGGAGCCATATAGAACACGGCGACCTGGTCCGAAGCTCTAGCGATACAGGTCCAACATTGTCAACGAGGAGCTCGCAGGTAGACCAAGTCAATAGCAGCCTGGAAATTCGGCCACCATCTCCCCCTGTAGGGGTCAAAGATGTCAACCCTGCAGACTTGGTATCAGAGAAGCTTGGAAGGCTCGCTCGTGACCTAGGATCGAGATACCGACCCACGGCAACACGGGATATTGATCCTTTCGAAAGGGGATACTGGCTGCTCGACTGCAGAGACTTGAACCCAGAAGGTCGATTCAATGCCTGGGTATTTCTCAGCAACTATCTCAAGAGTGGCTTAGCTGGCTGGGGAACTTGGTGTCGTAGAGACATAAAACATGACTGGATTCGCTTATATTGTTGGGGGCATGTTGCAAAACATACATACTTGCTTCTATACCTTGCTAGTGGGCGGCACATCAAGACAATTGGCGCAAAATGGTATGGCGCAGATGGGGAGATAGTCCTGGAAATTCCGCCTTATGAGAAGCAGTGATGACTTGGACTATAAACGGTGCGCTAACCTTGGGATACTGAGCAGAAGTTGGATGGGTTTTTTTTAAGCGAGGCGTTAGTTGGATACTTTGCTATAGATCATTATCATGGGAGCATCGGACATTTGGATACACGGCGGCAGAGCTTGATTATTTACGTTAGATGAAGAGATGATTTGCACATTGAGAGCCTTTATTTATCAACTACTCGTCGAGTGACTTTACATGCCCAGCACCAGCTCAGCTGGGTCTGAGAGTTGCCTGTCCTGCCGAAAGCCCCATACCATACACCGTTTCGGTATAAACACGAAAACGAAACAAAATCAAAGTACCCTTATCTCATGACCCCGGATTCCATCCCACTGTAGTCAGTCCCACCATATACCATAACCCCCAGGTTCCGATATTGGCATGACAAAGCTCAAGTAGGAAACAGTCCTTTGTGCGTAACACTGCACTATGTATGCAATAGCCCGTTCAATTCTTCTATTTGCTTGGCAGACCAGCCTCCTGGATGGCTTCGGCGCGGGCCTCAAGCTTGTCAATCTCGGCCTTGTACTTGACGGAGGTCTCAGCAGCTCTCTCCTCGTACTTGGCCTTCTCGGCAGGGCTGACTTGCTTCCACTCCTCAGCAAGCAGCTTGAACACCTCGTTGGTACCAGAGTTGGCAAAGCGCGAGTGGTTCTCGGATACGAACATGGCATAGGGGCCTTGTGGGCGCGCGGGCAGGCGCTCATCGTTGATCATCTTCTCAGGCTTGCCAGTGAGGAATGCCAGACGGCGGCGGGACTTGTTGGCCAAATGCACGCGAGCGGGCTCGTGGGCTTCAACCCAGGCCTTGTAATTCTCGTTGTTCTTCTCTCGGTTGGCAGCGGCTCTAGCGGTAAGGTCCTGGATATCGTGTTAGAGCACCTAGAAAAGTAAGGAAGATGAGATAGGAACATACATCGATCTCGGACTGGCTAAGTTGTCGGAACTTCTCCGCCATTGCACTGGTCTGCTGGGTGATTCCACCAGCACCTAGATGGCTTCCTCTGTTCTCGAACGTGTACAGGATCCATGAGGAAGCTGGTAGCTGAGGAAGCTTGTCCTTGAGCGTCCACTTCTTGACTTCCCTGATCTCAAGTTTCTTGGCCTTCTCAGGGTCGAGCACCTTCTTGGGCTTCTTGGGCTTTTCCGCAGCAGCCTTGGCCTTGGGCTTAGCCTTATCCTTTGACTTGGTCTCAGTAGCCTTGGACTTGGACTTGGACTTG
>JABCQV010000021.1:0-90273 GCA_013186375.1 Fusarium aywerte
CTCCTCCCCTTAATATATATTAATTTTGTAAACAGAAATATGTACCAGTGTCAGATGGCAAAACAGACGATGGGGACTCCTGGTACTGCTTTGAAATATCGAACAGGTAAATAAATGCGCTATTAATGAAGAAAAAATGAAAACAGACTAACTTTTGAAGATAACAAAAGCTATCGAATTCAGACAGGGCAGACACCCATAGTTCGAGCCCCCCTCCACAACACTTATGGATTCGATAACTTCCCTAACGGTATGAATGCGGTTGTCGCTGTCATTTCTTATACTGGATACGACATGGACGACGCTATGATTCTCAACAAGAGCGCTCACGAGCGAGGTTTCGGCCATGGTACCATCTACAAGACGAAGAAGATTTCACTTAAGGACGACTCTCGAACGAAAGCTACCAAGAGTGTCACCAAGGCCTTTGGATTTGCGCCTCATAGCTACGTGAGTTCCCACCACCAGGGCATGTTGGACGACGATGGGCTGCCTCATGTTGGTCGTCTGATTCAAGAGGGAGACGTCATCTGTGCCTGGCACACTGTGACTCCTGATTACAATGGCAAACTGGTGAACCTCGACGGCATCACTCATTACGAGAAGTACAAGGATTCGGAAGAAGGTTTCATCGAAGAGGTGCGCCTGCTCGGGGCCGAGTCTGCCAACGAAATTTTGCAAACCGTCTCTATCAAGTTCCGAATTCCTCGATCCCCTGTCGTTGGTGACAAGTTCTCGTCCCGACACGGACAGAAGGGCGTTGCTTCACAAAAGTGGCCAACAATGGATCTGCCATTCTCTGAGACTGGCATTTCTCCTGATATTATTATTAACCCCCATGCCTTCCCTTCTAGGATGACAATTGGTATGTTTGTCGAATCGTTAGCAGGAAAGGCTGGTGCGCTACATGGTCTTGCCCAAGATTCCACGCCGTTCAAATTTGACGAAGACAACACGGCGGGAGATTACTTCGGTCACCAGCTGATGAAGGCCGGGTACAACTACCACGGAAACGAGCCCATGTACTCAGGTATAACGGGAGAGGAGCTTCACGCGGACATCTATATCGGAGTTGTCTACTACCAGCGACTGCGACACATGGTGAACGATAAGTACCAGGTGCGAACCACAGGTCCTGTCGTTCCTACGACTGGCCAGCCTATCAAGGGCCGAAAGAGAGGTGGTGGTATTCGTGTCGGAGAAATGGAGCGTGATGCTCTTTTGGCACACGGAACTGCTTTCCTGCTTCAGGATCGTTTGCTCAACTGTTCCGATTACTCCAAATCATGGATCTGCCGCCGATGTGGCTCGTTCCTTTCTGTGCAGCCCACGGTGTCACAGTTCGCTCCCGGCAAGAAGAAGGCCCCAAGTATCGTACGATGCCGCGCTTGCGCGATCAAGCTGGATGACTCGGAGGGCATTGACCTTACCGAGATTCAGGGCGAGATTTGGGAGGATGGTCATGGTAACTCTTGGGTTGGAGGTGATCACACTACGCAGGTTGTTGTGCCTGGTGCGCTCAAGTATCTCGATGTGGAGCTTGCGGCAATGGGTGTCAAGCTCAAGTACCGTGTGGATCGCAACGATGAGCCTAGGAAGGGTCCGATGAAACCTATGGCATTGGATGGCGTTCGGGTTGGAAAATAGATGGGTATACTGTGCTGATTTAATTGTTTTGTTGGAGCTGTTATATCTGGAGGCGGCCTATGTACATTCACGATGGTGCATTATGCTAATACGACTATGAATTACAATACTTTCTTAAGATCTGTCGATGTCCTGCGGTGTATTGTATCTTTCCTGGTGCACATAGTGACAACGTGATACGAATCTCCTTACGCATGGGTGAAATCATCAAAGCACCCTCACCCACTCTCCTTACTTTACAGTTTACTACGAACCATTAACTTACTTATATATGATTGACTGACGTTTACTGCTACTCCAGTACGCCCATCCTGCACCACAGCTACGGAATGCTTGATAAGCAATAACTACAGACAAAGGCAACAACACAATAGGATACAGACATGTAGAAGTTGAGGAAAAAAGTCGTTAGGTATGAGAGTTGAGGAAAAGAGACCATCAACGTTTTGACCCGTTCTGGTCCAAGCTTCCACTAGATCAAATAGGCTAGCACGGGCTTCCATTGTGTAATATCTCGATGCCCACGACACTCGGCATCGGACAGCTCCGAGCAAACGGGAACGGGGCAGGTAAACGTGGTCAGTCGAGTGCAAGGAGAGACAAGAGAATGCTGCGTTGCAATCTTGTCGGGGAAACCAAGTGATACGAAAAGCATAAGGCGGCTGCCCCTAGCCGAGACGTTGGGCAAATGGCATAAACATGAAGGAGTGTTTGTCACTCGAAGGGGAAATGTAACAAGCCGTTCTGTGAATCCGTCCATCAAATCAATGGCACTGGCTGATAGCTCAGAAGTGTGTACAGCAACGTGGAAGTGTCAAATCGCGGAGTGTTGTTGTGTTTATATCTGCGTCGGGACTGCTGTTCTTCAAGCTCGCCTCGGCATATATTTAATAGAGCTTCCTCATCCACAACCTGAAAGTTACCTACTTGAATGGAAGGCATCTCTGCTCCTTTGAAATACTGGTCGTCGTTTGTTGCACCTGCCTAGCACTACATCTCACAACACTTGAGCAAGAGCCAACGCTGCACCTTCCTAAGCCTCAACCTCCCCAACGCTTCAGCTTGCGACTCCTCTACCTCGGATATTCTTCAGGTCACCTTAACGTTTTCTCTCCCAATACACCACTTCTAGCCATGGAGATCCAAGTCGTCTGGGTACTGTCGCTCCTTTTCGCTATCGCGACGGCGCAAAGTTATTCCTATGGCGTCGATATCGACTCACTCACTCGCAGACAAGGCAATGGTCGAATTGTCGTCAAGCCTCTTCCGCAAACTCGCAATGGCACTGTTCCCCTTAGACCTGAGATCCGGGAGATGAAAACCGATCGTTATAAATGGGACCTTTACATCCTCTCCATGAGTATGTTGCAGGATGTCGATCAAGATGGCTCTGCCTCGTGGTACCAGATTGCCGGTAAGTTTGTTACACTGTCTCAGCTAGAAGATCGTGGAGAAGCCAATGCTAACACTTTGTCTATTCAGGAATTCATGGTGTCCCTTTCGAACCATGGAACGGTGTCGAGGCTGCCCCAGGAGCTAACCAGTCCGGTTACTGTACTCACAATTCTGTTCTGTTTCCAATGTGGCACCGGCCATACTTGACCCTTTTTGAGGTATCGAGCCCAGATTTAGACCTCGTTCACACGCTCTTGCTGACTATACTCAATAGCAAGAACTATATCGGATGGCCAACGTCATTGCCGGTATGTTTCCTAATGGGACTGAGCGGCAGGCATATGTAGATGCAGCGCGAGACTTTCGCATGCCGTATTGGAACTGGGCAATGCCTGCTCCTGAAGGGGAGTCGCATTTACCCGACGTTTTCTGGAATAAGACTATTTCTCAAAATGGTCCCCGAGGAGTCCAAGAAATACACAACCCTCTTTACTCTTACCAGTTTCATCCCAGGAACGCAACAGCCATGATATGGGCCCCTGTAAGTGCCCATGAGTCATTTGCGGCTAGTTGTTATACTAATAGGCCGCCGTTTAGTTGAGAAACTGGAACGAGACGAAGAGAGCTCCAAACTTTACTGAAACCGACAACCAGGAACCTACGTCCGATAACGAACAAGTCAATAGGGCTCTTCTCTCGAAGCTCCCTGAGATCCAACGGCGTCTTTCGACACTCTTCTCCAGTTACAAAGATTTTAACAGTTTCGGTAGCAAGGCGTGGGCTTTCACGAATAATTCAACTTTAGACTCGCTCGAATCGGTCCACGACATTGTGCATATCTTCGGCGGACTCCAGGGTCATATGACGTTTGTTCCTTTATCTTCATTCGATCCGCTGTTCCTGCTTCATCACACTATGACCGATCGACTCGTCGCGATATGGCAAGCTCTCAACCCCGACTCGTGGTTGACCCCCCTGCCAGCGGTGGAGAATAGCTTCACGTCTATCAAAGGGGAGATGCAAGATTCTCAGTCACCCTTGACTCCATTCTTCTCCTCCGATGATGGCACCTTCTGGAACTCGGATACTTCAAGGACTACAGAAGCCTTCGGCTACGCATATGCCGATACAGATCTAACAGGAAAGCAGAAAGAGGACGTCCGACGAGAATTACAAAAGAAGATAACAGATTGGTGGGGAGGCAATTCTGTATCGCTTTTGGCTCAGAATGGGCACCCTGCGACTACACATTGGGTTGCCGAAGTGCGGCTAAACGTATTGCACGACCATACATTCACTTTCATCTATTTTTTCCTGGGCAACCCCATGGGGCGTCAAGAGAATTGGCTCTCTGCGGAAAACAATGTTGGCAGTGTTCTGGTTTCTAGTAGCTTAAACAGGACAGCTTTTGTAGGAGCACATTTGACATTTGACATGATGAAGGGGATTGAAGTCGGAGAAATGTCTGAGAAACTACGGTTTCGCATAGTCGAGAACGGTGACCTGGTTCGCCCAGATGAAATGGACTTGCACATAGATCTTGTTGGCGATGACGGATCAAGGGTTAAGTTATGGGGTTAGATTCGATGACTTTGAAGTGTTTAGGACTAGAGGGGGTATCTGATATCACCTAACTAGGAAAGAGTTTACTCAGATACTTTTTCATAGTAACATTTAAAAACTTGAGAACAGTTTCATGGCATCGGCATTCAACCCAGAATTTCCTGGTCGTGGCTGAGGTAGTTGAGGCAGTTGAGTCGTGTAGATCGTAGTAAATCTCGTCGACAATAGTTCCTGCCATTGGTTTCACTTCTGGCCTCGAATCCGAATGTCGGTAGACAGGTTTTCTACTCCATACATTTGAAGATATTGCTTTGCTGAAGAGTGGTAAGATATGTGCGTTGGCAATAGTGAAGCGGGACTGAGCTTTCGAGTCTGATACAGCTATACGTAGACGGTCATTGACAGCCCAGGCGGTTCGATAGTAACTGTTGCTGTTCAGGAAGTAGCTAACTCCGGTTAGAAGGCTATAGGGCTATGGGACCGTCCTCATCCAGCTGCTTCTTAACGTATTGGAAATAAAGCTCTTGCTCAGCCCTAGTCTAACGGACACATCCAACCGAGCCATCGTGTCCGTGTCCCCCGCTCTCGAAAATACGTTGAATCGATGTACTGGGCGGTGACACTGTGACTGCTCGTTCAAAGAGCTTCTTTGACCGCGTTAACATGATGTCAAATAGCATCAGGGTATCAACAGTAGCGCCATGCCACTTCCAGACGGGATCCGACGGGGCATAAAGGCAAGTCACGTATCCAAGACTATACCCTGCCAGCGACGGTTGTGTTCTTCGAAACCACGACATTGGGCTGACCCAGTTTGAGGGGGGTAGAAGGATATTATCATCATTAAAGCCGACTCGATTAAAGTTCCTGCGATACACAAGTTGATCGCAGGGGAATACTGACCACTCGGCTCTCTTCATATGAGGAGCATGCCTTTTTAACTCGAGAAACTGGTCTGCAACCCACCGCATAGTATAGCCCTGCGGTTTCATCGAAGATGGCGAACCGAAAGCTTTTCGCAAAGAATTTGCTGCATAATGGCTTAGTTTTCCGTTGTTGCCCTCCACAGACAAAGCCCAAATTTCTTCAACTGTCGCACAGCCGTGGTTGACATGCCCTTCAAAGACGACCTCCCGCTTGGAATTGACGACCGAAACTTGGAGGAGGAGGTCGCCGACAGATTCAGTGTCTGTGAAGTAAACGTCCTTTTCATCTTTTAGATCACGAAGGAATTCGGTCTCCTCGGTTGTCGTCCCATCGTAGCCCGTTTGTGGATTGGATAGGAATTCTAGGGCTTCTTCGGGCGTTCGGATCGCGCCGACCGATTGTCTATTCAGAGACCTTTCCACGGCAGTTCGTATGGATTTGTAAATGGAGGGTTTGTCCACCAGCTCCAGGGCGTGTTGAGTACACAGTTGCGTCCCTAACGCAACTAGCTCCTGGCAATCAGGGGAATCGCACGTTCCACTGTTCCTTCCCCCTGGCTTGTTCTACCGTCTTGACCTGAACATCGACTGCACCAATTCTCTTATGGCACGACACGTCTCACAGATCATAGGAAGCTCCATGGAAGTTTGGTGAAAAAGACCTTGTGATTTCGTTGTGCGGGGTTTGAGGACCGCGTTGGCGATTGACAGTGTCTTCTCAGACGAGCAACTGATAGCTTCACATGGTCTCGGGCATCTGATCCCTTCTCAATAGCACACAACACCATTGTAATTGGTCTTCGACGCTGAGAGGATGATTAGCGAGAGGCATAACATGACAATTGTTTTAACTTACTGAGCTTTGCCAGATTGTAGGGCAAGATGTCCTCCTCTATTCTGAATTCCGCGTGGGCCAAAAGCTGTCTAAATAAGTCATTGTATGTACCAGAAGGGTTAGATTTTATACCTTTCCATATATATATGAGCTGTTGGCACCGAATTTCGTCGTGGCCCCTTGGGTGGTTTATCGCAAAGAAGATCTTCAAGGCTTGGTAACAGTTCGGGATACGGCATGTTGAGGTGTGGAACAAGGTTGACATAAGTAACTGATGGGCCAGTCATATATTTCCCACACCATGTACTTCCTTGATTTCCAATCTCAGAAGACAATGCAAGGAATTAGTAGAGATACTATGTTGGCCAAACAAATGGGCAAGCAAGAGTCTGCGTCTAGTATTGACACCCTGCGCTCGGCTTCGATAATGGCAGGAGGGAAAAGGGCATTCGTAATCCAGAGCTTCATGCTCGAGCATGTCGTGGAGATTTAGGCTCCACGCCGAATACATCTCTCCCGAACAATCCTCATACCTACAAGCATAATCATAGTCCGCATGTTCGCCTGCATTGTCCATATCCAAGGTTGATGCTAGCACATATCCCGAAGGGCAGTGCTCACACATGTTGGTCGGGATTAGTTGTACTTCCGGCGGATTGTTCCGTACCAGGACCGACTGGACAGGACAGATGCCACAGCGTTTGATGTGTTTTATGAGAGCCTCTGTCATCAAAGACCCTTTCACACTCTTCGCCGTGGCAATCCTCGTCTGTGCCTGTTCCTGTTCCCTTGGTCCGTTCTAAAGACTCAGACGAGTCCCAGTCCAGTTCAGAAGCCGAGCCATCGCTCTCGTCTGACTCGGCATCACGGTAAAAGATCTCGTCATTGCCGTCGCCTCCCTCGCTCTCATTGCCGATGTTGCCATCATCGGCGCCGCTAGTATCGACAGTCTCTCCTCTGCCATTGTCGTAGTCGCTGTCGCTGTCGCTGTGCATTTTGTAGTCGCCGTTGCTACCAACAGTCTCTCTTCTGTCGTAATCACTGTCTTCGTTCACAGTAGCCCTCCTGCCGAGCGTAGAGCTACGCAAAGATCGTAGGTTCACCATGATGTCGTAGTGGTATACCGTGAATGTACTTGATCTGTAAAGAAGTTTGGATGGTGATTGTTAGACGTTGATAGATAGTAGATGGTAGTTCGGCAGACTTTCAAGAAAGGGGGCGGGTATATATACTACATCCAGATATGCCTTTCTGAGTCGGATATCAAAGACCTGGATTCTCCAGGAGGTAGCCTGGGTATGTGAAAGAAGTCCATCACAGGGCCATGATGATGTGGCAGACAGATTCCTTACAGTTTGTATTCTTTATTGATTACCTTGTGGTTTGTTTTACGGTTTTTATGCTTTATTCTGTCGTTTGGTTCCTGTTCTGTAGCTATAGGCAAGTGTTTACTAGAGGGTAGTATAGGTATACAAAAGAAAGACATCCATGATAATGTAACAGACAGATTACCTTACGGTTTGTATTCTTTATTTTATTACCAGGTATTCATTCACATCGTGTAGAGACGATGGGTACATAAAGGCTTATGTACAAAGACTGTCTCGATAAAGACAGCTAGGGTTTGTATCAAAGAGCTTGAATGTATTCAGCCCCCGGTTTTGATCACTGTCTAGTGCCTAATCCCACATTGAAAGGAAATCCAAGCTCAATTGACAATGGGTCCACACGTCTACACAGTTTGCAGCCTCAATCGTAGGCAGTATGCCGAAACTTGATTGTGCAGTTTGCTAGTCGACGAGAAGAAAGCAATAAGGACACAATAGAATGACAAACTGAATGACAAAGCTGCAGGACATAATCTGAACACGACAAAAGGCTGATAGGAATTATCTTTGAAGTCATAGCCTAAAAATCACCTAAACTTTCATGTTCTTTAGTTTCCGACTTGGTGCAGCTTAGGATCGAGACGTCTAGAAAATCAATGCGTAGATTGCCCTTGAAACCAGGGCTAGGAATATGTTGAACCGTTTTGGGCCGGTGGCACATGTTCACATTGTTAGGTCTGGAGGGTACCAGAAAAGTTGGCCTCCAAGCTTTAGGCTACAGAAATAAATAGCCTAAGAAGTACAGTACAAGTAGCCTAAACTGACCTACTAATTTCGTCTCTTGTGCTCCCAGCGGCCAACTTTTCTGATACCCTGAGGAAGGCCTCTTGGTCACCATCTCCGAAACACCACAGTTACTACTGTTCTTTCACATGCCCATCAGCATTCAAGAGTGAAATACACAAGCCATCGCGAATATCTACAGTTTTCATCATTTCAATCGTTGCGAAAATGTCAGATTCAGCCATCCCATCTGTTCCTCCGCCATGGACTCTCAAAGGCGACATCTACGCCTTTCTCTTCTGGACATCTCGCTCTCAAGCGGCTGACCTTCCCAGCATGTCATATTCACCTCTCGAGGCAGAATCCGGGTTTTCCAAAGACCAGAAAGCCCTTGGTGGATTAAGTATGGTGCAGATCATTCGATACAAAGAGTCTCCCGTAGGGCCATACGATGAATTTATCCTGCTACCAGGCACGTTCGGGTGTGAGAAGGATGATGAGAGCGGGAGGAGAATGAAAGTGGAAGGGGTCAAAATTACGAGGATTTATGTCTCTCAGAAGCATAGTTGCTATAACGGGAGGAAAAGTACGTTCGATAAATCCTCTCTTCGACGTATTACTTGACGTCTTTCCTGCTAATCCTCATAACTAGACTGGAACGTCCCCAAGCACCTTGCCCAGTTCATCTGGACCGAGGATTCAGACGGTTCGACAACCGTAAAAGTATATCCTCACGATACAGTAACCACAGAGTCGAGCCTCTCTGAATCAGCGACTCCGGATTCCACTCCCTTCTTCCAAGCAACCTTTAAG
This sequence comes from Fusarium aywerte, assembly GCA_013186375.1. Taxonomy (NCBI): domain Eukaryota; kingdom Fungi; phylum Ascomycota; class Sordariomycetes; order Hypocreales; family Nectriaceae; genus Fusarium; species Fusarium aywerte. The sequence goes on from JABCQV010000021.1 coordinate 9,291, forward strand.
CCTGTTCGGTATACGCCTTCATTCCCATTTCGAGCGTCATGGATGAATTACCTTGGCTTTGGCACCACGCTTGTTTTTCCTCCACTTCCTCAAGGCATAGGAAGCCAAGGCGAACTTCCTGGCACCAACCGCTGGTGCTCTGTTGTTCCACAGCAGTCGAGCTCCAAGTGTAAGCTGGGCTGGTTTGATGTGGAGCAGCATCATGATGAAGAAGGAAACTTGACTGGTGCATTTGAGAATTTCTGGCCTGGTTGGTCAAAGTGGCAGATTGGTTTCAAGATGGAAGACTCAGTCATCAAGTTTGACACTCCGGAGACCTGGGAGGCTTCTAAGTCTAGATTGTGAATACAGAATCCCTTGCAGGCAGCATCAGGTAATTGCTCTTTATGGGAGTAGGTAGCAAGCACATTGTCAATCAGCAGGACACAGTCTTTCGGAGACTGGTTAACATTTTGGATACTAAAGTCATACCGGTAATATATAAGTAAGCAAATGCCTCTTTACCAAAACACCTTCAACTCCGATGCGAGGCTGGAAACAATGAGGAACCACAATCCCAATCTCCCGACCAACAGGTTGCCTCTGTTGGTTCTCCGTATCCGTGTAAGAACCCCAGTCTACGCAAGAAACACAGATCCACTAAGCAGTCCACTGCTCGCCATCGCGATCCGTACATCAAGTCATTAACGTGTCCAATGCACTCGTACATAAAATAACCTCTTTAAACCAGCCCCAGCATGCTTTGTGAGGGTCCCAGCCCTATCATCTCCTTCTGGGTCTCATACATTGGTAGGCGCACCTTTCCATAGCTATCGACGGGCCCAAGATAGAAGAAGGGCCAATCAATGTATATCTGTTCATCGTGTTGCTGTTCTTGAACTCCATATATCAGCGATATGTAGCAAGGGCCATTTGTTTCTCGGTAGTTTCTCCTGCGGATGTCTCACATCGCGTGGACAACTTCAGTTGCCATGCCGATGGGGCTTGACTCGAGGACACCCAATGGCGCAGGCTATCGATGTTTTCCCATAGTGAATTGGCAGCTTGCAAGACATTGGTCTTGTCTGGTGTACTTGGAGAGTTCATTCAGTCGGTACTCCCAGTTCCCACCTGCTTAGCTACCACCTCCCGGGCATAGAACTCGACCAGCATAGTCGCATACGCTTCCAGATCTTCCACTGGAACCGCGAGTCGAAAATCGTTAAGGAGGAGAAATTGGAGTTCCAGATGGTTTAATTCAACCAGTGGCAATCCACCAACCTGCCTACTTGTTAGTCTTCTCCTCAGCCAGGAAAAAGAAAGTCAAACATAGATACATACCTTGGCATATCTCGAGTTGGTGTAAAAAACATCCGAGAAGAACTTGCTTGCACACGTCACGCCAGAAATGATTAGACGATGAATGTTGAAGCTATCAACAACGAAGTATGTTGCAGCAGCAATAGCAGGTTGTTCGGTAGGGGTAGCAACCCCTTTGTTGCTGCTTGGGTGACTTTGTTGTGTTGAATCAGCCATTTCCTCATCATCGTCATCCGCAAGATCTGAATCGCTTTCATCTGTATCATCCATACCCTCCCCACGCATCGGAGTGTCTTGTGAAGTGTTTGCGTTCGTTTGCTGCGACTGTGTCTGCCTTCGAGTCTCTTCGTTCTTTGTAACCATATCGTTGACACGCTCTGTCATACGATCAAAGTATACCAAAAGGCTAAGGAATACTTCGTAAGTAGTGGGGCAATATTTATGTATTCTCGATAGGTAACTGAGGATGGTAATAGCAGGGACATTCTTGCCATGAAAGGCGAGAACAGAATGATTCAAGGACGAGATCGAGCTACCACTCGTATCACCAGATTGGTTAGCCTGTTGCTGGTGTGCAACATTGCGCTGCATCGCATCGTGCTGTAAATCGTTGGTGGTAGTGATCTTCGTCAACAGCGCAGCCACCATCTCAATGATATCACCTATGGGCATGCCGCTAATTTCATACTTCATTTGCTGAAGAGGGGGGTCGTTGAGGATGCCGGATCCGCCATTGCCAGATAGCAGGTCGGCGCTGGCCAAACTCTGAATGTGTGCCAGGTCGCGTATGTGTATAACAGTTTGCTCTGGCGGTTGCGAAGGTGCGCCGGAAAGAGGATAAGTAGGGTTAGGTATTTGGAAATCGTCGGATGCGGGAGATGGTTGTTGAGCAGTAGAGGTATGCAAAGTTGAGCCGGACCGCGAAGCGTGACCTAGGGGACCACTGTCCCTCGCGTCAGATGCCATAGACGAGCTCTTTGCATCATCGGCATAAGCAGGGCCGGTGGCAGCAGCAGGCGATGAGGACGGAGGCGGGGAGGGGAAGCGTGAGGCTCCGCCAGTGGCCGACACGTGGGTGGTTTCGTGACCCGCAGAAGCTGGAGTAGGTGTAGACTCTGAGGTAGATGCAGTTGCTGTCGCAGGTGACCACGTAGTAGAACTATGGTTACTGCTGAAGTCGGCGAGATCTGCTGTACGTTGGGCTCGAGGAGTGGTAGAATTTCGTGATCGGCTACCAGATCGATAGGATGAAGAAGAATCGTGTGAGTGGTGGTGTTGGAGGGAGGGGTTGGCAATCATGTTATGAGGATATGAGGTTTTGTCTGAAATGAAGTCGCCGATCACAGCTGCCATAACATTGCTATCGGGCGAGAGCTCGGTGTATATGCAATTATTAATTTGAACGGAAGGGTATCGTGTGTTGTCGCTGGTCTCGTAGAGGGTAACGTAGAGCAATATCGTAAGCAGGCAAGTATCCTGTGGGACAGCACAAAAACAAAGTATTAGTCGTCAAGGTCACAGGTAGATAACAATGTTGCAGGCAGTTAATATCGCTTGGCAGGGCATATGGGGTGCGTAAAAGGATTGAGGGCAAAATGGAGGCGATGACGATGTCAGTAGCCAAGACAAGCAAGTTGAGGAAATCGAAAAGAATCAAGTCAAATGGAGGGGACAGAGTAAGGTAGAGGAGGGGAGAGGATCGGGCCGGTGGAGACGTCTAGGAGCCAGAACAAGGACAAGCCTAACAGATGCTGGAGATTTTAGAGGCTGAGTGATCAGTCACTGGAGCCAGTGAGGGGAGTCAAGGTCAGGCTGACTGACTAGCAACTGGCATCGCCCAGTAGGTGCCCGGGCGTTCAACTCGCCCCTCACCAGCCCTCGTGGGTGAGCCAGCGGGTGTGTGGTGGTCGAGGCGGCTGGCGACCGGATCCATGGTGGGGTCAAGTCCGCGCTGCGCCGATTCATTCTCCCCGACAAAATCTCGGAACGGACTCAGTGATGCATCTCTTGGGTCTGATTGGCGCATTCTTGTGCATCAAGTCAGGGTCTTGTTGAGTGTTTTTTCCCTCTTCTTTTTCTGGACTATTCGAGAGTGTCCTAAAGCGACCCGTGTCCTCAATTTTGTCTTTGGAATCCGTCAAGAGAGGGAATTCCTGTTGTGTGGGGTGAGGTGTCATTCGTCGTCGATCATCTCCTGTCAAGAAGATGCGGAAAGAGTGTTCATCTTCACTTTTCGTCATTCGACACAGGAAACATGGTTTACGCATGTCCGTTACAAAACCCGATGCGTTGACGTTTGAAATCGGAATATGTAGCCAAGTGACCCATACGGATATTGAATTGCCACATCAAGTGTCGTTGGAACACGCGAACTGATGCATTACACTGTCGGCCATGGTAACTGATGTGGCGTCGTAAATGCGCATCCGTCATGATAGAGCACAGGCCGACGACGTCACCATCCCTGACAACAGATGCAGCCATCCAGACTCGAAGTTGTTTGGATGGCCGATTTGGTCCCTGAGACTCTCCATTGCCAGCCGTCCGCTTCTTGACGACAGCTCCCTTCCATCGCCTGGTTTCACACAGGTTGCACGGGCTGAATCCGACGCTCGTGTGTCGAATAGTGACGACTTGCGATACACAAGGGCGAATTGAATATTAGGGCAAACATGAAACCAGGCACATGAAACATATGAAAAGTGAAGCAAACAAACTGCACTTACCGAGGGTTGGGCAAATGAGAGATGGATTTCGTTAAGCAAAGCGAAGCGCTAGCAGCAGGAAAGCAGAGAATGCAACAACGCGAAGAGAAGCTACGCGCGATTTTCGGTAGTATGACTGATTCGGATGTAAGATACTTGTCGAAGAGCCGCTTCAGAATTGAAGTATGTAGGAGAGGTTAAGTTAAAGGTGACAACTAACAGTAAATAGGAAATGATTGGCTGCCCTAGGTAATATTGAAGCGTGATCGCAAGACCAAGAATCAACAGGTTGCGCGTATTCCGGCGAAGGCGACGGAGACGGCGAGGAGCGGAGCGGAGCGCACAGGCTGAAGACAAGTCGAGGATGTCCCCGATCAGCGCTTTTGGAAAGCAAACACAAGGTCGTCTGATGTCTTAATTAAACAGTGTAGAAACTACAACCATATTCCGGCGCATCTGCGCTCTTTAGGTGCAAGATGCTAGGTGGTCCGAGTTTGAAAACACATCCGGTCGGCAGTAGTTTGGCTACGTTAGGCTCTGCTGGTAATCCAATGCGTCCGGGGAATAGCGGGCAATAGCAACAGCCTAGGGAAGTTCGTAAACCCCGATTCAAACAGAAGAGACGCGCAAGCGAGCGCCTGAAGTTTCGACGAACGCAACTCCAAATCCCGACCGAAACGCAGTCAAGTCGAGTTGAGCCCAGGGGGAGGTAAGACAGCGAATTGAATGACACGGCTCTGAATGATGTTTTGGCTCGGTCGACGAAAATAGCTTGGCCCAGATAATCGTATGGTCCGTTCACTGGGGCTGGTCTGGATCTGAATCTAGTGTAGGGGTCTCTCTCCAGGTAAGGTCAGGCGAGTGGCTGTTGATACTAAGTTAGTGGCTCGAGCTGTGTAGGGTGGAGTCGAAATGGAGAAGAGTTGATCAACAGCACAATCATGTGTACTATTAACGTCTCATGGTACGTAAGGCTTAGTGAACTGCTGTACAGTATGTAAAGGGAAAAGGTCGACAACGTGGAGGTTTCTGTACGCTCAGTTGATGGAAAAGTGGAAAATAGGATGCTAATTTTAATTAGTTTGTAACGAGGAAGGAGTTGTTCGGGTCACTCCGCGCTATGTCAAAGTGTCAAGGAAGGATCTCATCACTTGTTTCCTTCCCATGTTGATCGATTCGCTTAGATAGGTAGGCATGATACGCTGTGTCCTCCAGCTACAGTATTTGTTTGGAGCGCACCTTCCCAAACGGATGTTGGTTGTTTGTTGATTAGAGGTTGCATGACAATAAGCACAGGAGCAATATCTCAATATTAACTTAGAGTTCTATGAAAAGACGGGAGTGATAGATAAGGTACGTGGGCACTAAACTACTAAGGGTACACACACAATAGAACTGCAATTCTTTCAGAGTTTCTTCTATACCAATACTACTGATCGTCAACTGAAGCCTCCTGTCATTGAAATGCCGGCCCCTCTCCGTCCCATGAATGCCTCCAGGGCCAATGATGCAGAGCACGTGGGCACATTTCTCCCAGGAAGAACAGCGATCGAGAATAAGCTGGTTCAGTATACACGAATCAACATTGACATATGAGTAGCAGTTCAGATAGATGGTGAAGAAGATTCTGCTGAGACTGTATGAAGTGTGTTTGAAGGTTGCTTGATATTCGAATATTCAAGATGTAACACCGTGACATCTAAAGCACTCCGTTTATAGAGTGTTCCAAACTGATTATATCGATCCTACCGTAATCTCCTGGTGGGGGAGACACGACTGTGTCATTTATACGAATAGTTATATCACTTGATCCTATCTTTTTCCTGCATTATTTCCAGCTTTACAAGAGGCCGACATCGGGTGCAACCTCTTTGGGGCTGAAGTCTCATGCAAGGTTATCAACAACATCATAGAACTATGTTCCAAGTACGGAATCCTTGAAAATGCTCACTTCAGCGACGATCTTCCTCTCTTTTCATGTATGTGCACGTGCTTCACAACATCCTGGTGCCTGACGCTATGCTCGAGCAAGACATTGACGCAAAATCGTGAGATATCACGAATCTTACCGCGGTTAAGCAAAGACATACTCAAAACTGCGTCAATAGATAAAGCACCGACGCACAGATCTCTATTATTTAACCAGACAGCCTTTGCTTTTCGAGCACATGGCATTTGTTCATCTCGATTTCCGTGCCCTGCATTACCAGATACCTGCCACGCAGGTCTCGTGAGTCTCTCATTTGTCGCTCAGAGTCCACTCTGCTGCAAGTCTATAGACACCATTTTAATTATCTTTCTAAGCCTCCTTCTAGAAAAGCGGTGAACAATGTATTAGATAGCCGCCTCAAATAGTATTGTGTATGGCAATTAATCTGGCTCGTTTCGTATTTATTGACATCCCGCTTGGGGGACTTAGGCACTCGGACTCAAATACAAGTCTGGGGTATCAAGTTAACATACAAACATCACATACTTGGTAGGTGAGTCAACTCGAACTGCGGCCCGCTCCTAATTATGTTTGGTTCGCACTTTGGATTCCAGTTCATTTCTTTATGAGATCGGTAAAGATGTTAACTTTCTTGGTCCCATAATCTAGTGCACGGCGCCGAGTGATGTCTAATTTCTTGCAACTACCATTGATTGTTTCTTGAAGAGTCTGGCCATATCCTCTTCGATCATCACCTCGACATCTGTCAGGGGCGTCTGTGAGATTTCTTTCCCTCGCTTACGCGCCCACTGTCATGGCGAGTTTCATAGCACTGCTCATGCTAGATCATTACTCCCCTTCCTCGTTATGTCCTGTTGATTGAGGACTATTACTCATGCCGCACCTTGTAGTCGGTATCGGGGAGGTACAGGTGTCGGTCCGCTCCCTCCTTGGTGAGAACAACCATACGAATGACACCACCGGAGCTACCGTCCCACTTGATAGCCTCCCTCAAGGCTCCCTTGACGAAGTTGACCGCGTCGTCCTTCTCCATCCCCTCTCGCCAGTTGGCGTCACAGTAACCGTAGATGTAAGTCGATCCGGAACCACCAATGGCATAAGATTGCTTGTGGAGGGAACCACCCAGGGGGATAGAGTAGACTTGGCCACCGAATCGCTCATCCCAGCCAGCAATAATCAGACCAGCACTATAGACGGCGGTTAGTTTCCAATACGCTATCGCTGATGAATTGGTCATGTCAGGACGTACGATAGACGGTCTTTGTTGGCGTAGCAAATCTCCTGGAAGATTGACGCAGCGGTCTGTGTCATGGGGGGCTTGCCGTTCGTCATGGCGAACAGTCCAAGCTGGTATTGAACAATATCGGCAACGGCCTGGGTATCGGCGGCCGAGCCAGATCGACAGCACCAGATGGTGTCGTGTACTCTTGTCAACTTGTCTGTCACTCGATTTGCGATGTAAGAGCCGGTCGTTGTTCGTGAATCAGCACCTAAAGAACACAGGTTATTAGCTGCTCACTATTGAGAACAACAAGTCATACCCAGAATAACACCATCCTTGAAGGTAACCGCCATACTAATAAACCATTAGGTCATGTCGTTTGCATCATCAGGTAATCACATACATTGAGGTTCCCAGGCTGTAATCTCGTTAGTAAGCTGCGCAAGGCCATAGGTAATACGACTCAATACTCACTTGACCTCACCCTTCTTGAGGCGGTCCATATCTACATGGATACCATCTGGCGATATCTGTAAGCTTCCATGTCGACAAGGTCAAGCTATGACGAAAGAGTTCCCTACGCACCCTCATTCAACACTCCAGCGTTACCAAACTCCATTATGACGATTTTTAGATGATTTGTTGAAAGTTGTAAGAAGGCGAGCGATCGGTCGGTCAGGAGTCGTGAGTCGTAATGTTTCGTTGTCGTTGATCGTTGCTTGGGGAGGGCTGGAGCTCAAGTGAAGCTCGGGCAAGGCAGCTCTGAACGCGCAGCCGCGCCACGGCTAGCTATGGAGTCACGTGATTATACACGTGACACAGTCGATGAGACGGGAAAGCATATCAATCTGATAGAGGCGGACTCCATGTTCAAAGTGCTGAAGTTACTTTATCATTGTTGCTCAAATGTTCCAGTTTTGCTGGCTTGTATATATTTCTTTGTGGACATGCAGTTCTCTCAAATAAGCCGTTTGAGGGATTGCAGTATGTTATGTATGAGCAAGCCGGTCCAGCCGGAGCCAGCACATGCGGATTTCTTTGCCGTCGAAAATTACTTGTACATCAACGTTTAGGTAACAGCCCAGCATCCTAATGCTTGTGTAGCTCCTGATCAGGTCCCTCACCCGCAACGCCCTCTACACCCTCCTTCTTATCCTTATCACCACAGCCGCAGTCGTAGAAGTCTCCGATATTCTCACAGTCAAACAGAGGCTTGTGAACTCTCTCGTTCACAATGTTGTGCGCAAAGCACAACCATCCAGCGGCTGCGTTGCGACTGCTCGTCTGAGGAGGGTATTGGGCGAGCAGCTTTCGGAAATGCGCCGCACATTGGCCGCAAGGGTAGAGTCGGGCGAAGAGGTGCATGAAAGTCTCGAGAGCCATGCGATCCTCCTTGGTCGGCTTATCGGGGAAACGTGCCATCATTGTGTGAAGGAACTTCCACGTCGCGTGGCCAAGCTCAGCCCTGATGAAAGATGTGTTAGTGGCACGTTGTGTCGTAGGTTTAGAACTCAAACAACATACTTTAACGTCGCATTCTCGAGCTTAGGCGCAATAGACTCGCCCTCTAGGAGACCCGCAGGCATAGCGTTGAGGTCAGCCGCGAACTCAGATCGAGGAGCGTCCTTCAGGGGCAATTCAACGTCATTTTGAAGCTTAGGAAGAAGGGCATTGCGCGAAGGACCGGAGAAGAAATAGGACAAGGTGAAAAAGACACCAAGGACCAATATAAAGGTCAGCGTCAAATGCTGTCGACGAGCCATGATTGTAGTGTTGGTTTGTAAAGGAGTGTGAGATGGAGGTTAATCCTCCGTTTGTGGTTGATGGCTCATGATAGAGTAGATAAATTCCAGCCTGGACCTGGCTTTATCGAACGAGCTTCTAACTTAGAAACCCACTAGCCAATTACAGTAGGGGACCCTGCGTGTCCTGACGCAGTAGGGGTTATTGAATTCACACAAATCAGCTGCGAGGACACCGATAAAGTGGCATGAGGTGGGGCCGTCCGTTGAGATGAGTGGATCTACGAGCATCTGACGTTTAAGTATCGAGTATCATATAAGTGAGTTCGTACGTTAATTCTATAGCTAGACATTTTGTCAGTCGTCTTCTTTTGAGATTAGCCAAGTATACGCATATAACTATCAGGTCTTAATTTCACAAAGTCGCAAGGAATAAATTCTTGAACCCTTTAGATAGGCCATGGTGGCTACCCTATACAACTAGCTGATCGAAGCCACGATTTCTAAGTCATGGCGGTCAATATTATTCTCAAAAGATAGCTCTACACAATATGTATGTATTGGTTGATGACATAGATATTCATATCAAGCTGTACTAATCTCAGGTTGGCGAGTTGTAGCATACTAGAAGTTACGCATCTGATCGTCGCCAGGCTGTTTGTTCATTAGACAAAGAACCCTTCCTGCTTTACATCACACCAATCTTGCTGACGAGTGAAGCGTTCCAGTCGGCTCACATCTCATAAATTGTTATGTCAGAAGTGATGTATTGGAATATCCGATATTCCTAGCGACCTAGAAAATATACACACCAAGACCTCCCAGCACAATGTGATTCTACCCAAATGTTTTAATATTTTGACACGGTTGGAACATGACTTGTCGAGGCGATAATGTTCGTAAGCTTGACCAACCTCAAGCCATTATTGGCCATATGTACTGTTGAGGCACGTGTACAAGTTGCAATGTCTATGAGTGTATGGCAAGGCTTATATGCTACTAACCAAGTCTGTTGAGAGACCATACACGAGGGAAAAGAACCAAACGACCCAATAGACAGATATAGACGGCTGTAACGAGCTAGTCAGAGTTGAAATCTCTGTCAACTTGCCATCGTTACCGAGCCGTGTTCTCAACGTACCTCGATGGTAGGAGTAGCCAATAAGAGAGACAAAGCTATGTACAGCAATGGACCATGACCATCCCTCGAGTTAACAATTAATGCAACAGAGTCACGTTCAGAAGCTACATCATGGATCAATGGCTTGAACATCAGCCCGTAGAACTGTCTACAAAACAAGGCCCTGCTTGTGCGTAGAGAACGTTGTTGGCAAGCTGCAGTGGAGGGCTCATTCGGCCCACTCCTCCAAAACAAAAGATGGACAAGGGACAGCATGTCTTGACCTGCGGAGTATTGAATTCCTAAGCAAAATGGCAGGAACCGTTGGCATAGACAGACATTCGCGTTCTCATACCGAGAGCTTCATGACGAGAATAGTAGCAGTTGGCATGTCAGCCGCATCGACAACTAATTGAGAACACTAGATGAAGATTGAAAGAGACACCCAGACACTAAAGCAATGAGCTCCCTCGCAGCATTAGTGCTCGCAAGAAGTAAGACAAGACAAAGCCATAGCAAGGTCGGGATTTCAACCTTGTTGCATGGCCCAAGCCTTGCAGACCGGCCACCATAACCACCAACAAAGAAAGCGCCACGGTCATAGCGAGCACAAAGGAAACAGAACCGTGATTCTCAGAACGTCCGAGCGAGACTGCTACCTATAGAAAACACATCAAGTCACGGATACGTATCTTGACACCTGTCACGATTTGGATCATTCATGGCCCAAGCCCACAGGACTAATCGAAATATTGAACCCCCAACTGAAGTTAATAATTAAGTCTAAAGACTCGACTCCGGCGTTTGAAAAGGCCATAGCCCACCGGTTCAAGCGCGACGAGCCGCTCGCGGCCTCGTCTCAGGGGACTCTGTCGTTCCTCTAGCCCTTAGGTCAGCCTAGCCGGAGGGATCTTTGCTGGAAAATGGCTCCGAGTCAGCTGTTTCTCAAATGTTTCTCGAAAGGACCATCCGTTTCGTTTCAGGCAGAGTCAGCTTTTGACATGGGTAGAAAGACGCCAGGTCAGGTAGGGAGAGAGGTTCACCGAAACAAGTCGGAAGACGCCCCTTTGGACCCGTTTTCAAGAGCGTAGGGCAAACGCGGCATGGCATGACATGGCAGGTATGTTGTTGAGAGTTAGAGCGATCGCTGCTTGCACAAGCCATTTAATAGGAGAAACCTTGACAAAAGAAGAAGTTTCCACTGGACCATAATAATAGCTGAATTAACCTTGATCAGCAAGGCTTGGAGATGTGCTGAGATTAAACACGCTGTTGGAGGCTCTTGGCAACGAAACCATAGCGATCAACCGAAGCGAACCTTGCCAAAGTTGGGTAGGAAGAAACGGTAGAAACAAACGAAGCGGGTGTTTTCACGATAATACGATGGAGTTCAGATGGCGTTCAACAATTAGACTACCAATACGGTAGCTGCTCTGAGGGCCGGCAGGGGAGGGCCTGTAGGATTGGGACCGAATTAGGCTATGGGTATCCTAATCTGGTGAAACCCCGGACCGCCTTTTCTTTTATTAGGAATTTGAAAGAGTAAGAAGCTGACGGATTTGTTGGACGAAGGCAAAAAGGCCGCTATTGAGACTGGCTGCTTCAGGTGAGTTGAGAGGATCGTGGGTAGTTCAGAATGAAACGGACCATGATTGTGTAAGTGGCAGTGCAGATATCCATGGCACGACAGGGCCGAAGGAATGTGTATGAGAACAATCTCCGTTTGTTATGCACTGACTTTAAGGCGGGCCACGGAATACTACAATGCATTCACAGCACACCTGACTCCTTAGCATCGCATCTATTATTTCTATGTATAGAGTATCACACGCAAAGATGGCCAATGCGGGTCCACGCAAGACCAACAGCCGAATAACACAGCACCTATAGTAAGAACGGAGAAAATGTAACGGTAGCAGCGAGAAACATAAGCAATTCACGAGAAGGCGACGATAGTCTGTAAGTAAGATTGGATGTGGTGATAGGTACATAGGGATCAGTAGAACAAAGCAGGGTTTGACCAGCATGCTGATAAGAACCAAGATGGGTGACAATTACCTCCTATAAGAAGACATCTACAGTAGCCGTCTGATGCCTTCAGGATCCACAGCCCAGGTCAACCCCAAATTGTCATCAAGAACTAAGGCAGGATCTCGGAGTCATCTGTAGATCATTGATGGTGACATGCGAGTTGAGATGAAATCCATGGTCAGACCAACCCTATAGCGGGATGTTTCTTATACATGGTTGCGATGACACGGGAAAACCATGTGCAGAATTGATTAATTAACTGAGACATATAACACAGCAACAGACACGCAATCTCGGGGACGCACGACCAACCGAAGCGCTGCATTTCTTTTACATTTTCGAGCGCCCACGTGGAGCTAGAGAATTCGCTGTCCTGTTGAAAGTTAATATCTGTTCACGTCGTCATAGCCCTGCCAAGCTACAATCGTACTCTGCTACCATGTCATCTCGCTTCGAACTCAAAGGCCTCTGAAGCGCAAGACACTGCTCACTGAGCTGTCATCTATCAGACCAAACTCGTACATATGCTTCCTTTTTCTTCAGTTAAATCCATCCATGATTATCAATAGACTTCTCATCAACATGATTCCTCCGAGTAGGACCCGCACCTAACAAGGGAGACTTGCCCTGGTGCCGGTAGTCTCGCATGCCACGGACCGGCCAGGAACAGGGTCACTGTAATTAAAGGCTTGAGTCCAAGTGGCGCCGCCCAGGCCAAGCTAAGCGTTGCTAAGACTTTTTCAACGGGTCTTTTTATCTTGTCCCCAAGGTGTAATTGGTGTTTCCCTTATGCTCGACTCCATCGTAGTTCGGTTCCTGGATCAAGCGCTAGCCATGCCGTGGGGTGGCCCTCTTGGACAATCGACTGGCCCATGGAGCCATACTGTAGCCAGGAATTGGGCCAAGGTCTTCTTTCGGGAGGCTGCTGATTGTGGTTAGCAGTTCGATACACGATCAATCCTTCCGCAGTACTTTAAATCTCAAAAGAGACTGATGCAAACCGAGAGTATCGCCGGAAAGACAAGCTTGTATCTCCCCAATCTGCTATTCGCGTGTGAAACCACTCTGGGCGGTTGCATCACCTCTCCCACGCGCTGTTCGTTCACTTCCAAAGTTTTCCGTTGGTTCACTAAGAAGCCACTGTCAGATATTGTTGCACACCGGCGATGCATAAGATCTCCAGTTTAACGAGACGGACCTTGTTCTTATTTGCTGTAGGTATGAATTACCGAAGACGGTCGATACGGCGTGTAAGTGATTAAGCGAATGCAGTATTGAACTGCTTCGTTTAATCAATATCATCCATCGCCATGGTCGCATTGACCTCCTTGATAAGGCTGGGCTGAATAAATGATTAGTAGACCTTTTTGCTAGTAACAATTCATAATTTGACTTTTTCACACGGGCCAGCTTCCCGCCGGCTCTCCAGGTCGGAACGTCCCCGGTTACAAAAAAGGGAGAAGCAAAAAAAACTTTGGAGTCGTAAAACGTGCACACGCAAGCTGCTTTCATAATGCAGATATGCAAGATGGATAAGATGAACAAGAACGTGTCAGCTTATGGAGATGTGCGCTGTTTGCGATGGAGCTTGACCATAGTGGACGCTGAGAGCCCAATCAATCCAATCATGTCATGTTTCGGAGAAGAGACCCCCTTGCAGATCACAGCCCCATGGGCTCTTGGGACAAGCATAAGCTTCGTATCTTGTTTACACAACCCTTCATAACCCGCACAACTCGTCATCTCCTCACTATCGCATAATGATTGACATTCCACAAACTCTGGATTGACTCCTCCCTCCCCCGGCACGACAGAGACACAACCAGTGTTTGGGACTCAACGCTACGACATGGTCCGTTGATTTCCACCAACGCCGCTGGACCATTACTGCTACAGCATAGCCTCCCTCCATGATGCCGCACCATGGTATGGCTTACCAGCATACCGGTTCATCTTGGTGCTACATACGACGAGTTTGCATCGCATTATTGGGGGAAGAGACTGCGTAGGACTCTTTCTTATGCCGCTTATTCATTGATTATCGAATTATTGATTGACTGTGCCATGCCCTGGCACCGAGACCATTCTTTCTACAAAGGGTGTATCGCTGCAATCGCTGCAATCGCTGCAACAAAGCAATCTCAGCCACACCCTGGCTCTTGATCCACGAACGCACCCCCTTCTCTGAGGTGCGCAATTTCAGTTCCGGTGGTCGCTCTCCGTGATACTAAATCGAGTTAGATAACCCACCATTACCGCCAATAGCCTGGACAGGCTCTCCCTAATGACCTTGGAACCCTGGGGCTTGAGAGGGGTTCGACCTGGCTTTTGGCGCCGCTGGCCGTTACCGTCGTGAAGCATTTCAATGGGTGCGATCAACTGCCAACAAAGGCGTTCGCGAACGCAGCCCCAGCAAGGAATACGGTTTGGACCAGGTTAGATCCCGAGAAATTGTAGCAATGACTGACGAAGGCGTTGGAGCATTCCCGGAGGTGACGCTGTACCGTATGGTACTTTTCCCCAGCCGAAAGACACATTGTTTGTCTTGCTGATAGCGCAATACTTTAAACAAGCTCTTGAATACATTGCTTGGCACGACAAACATCACGACAACGCTTGTACCCATCAACCTCACCAGGAGTACCCATCGGCCTTTCAAGCTCAAGTTCAAGGGGTGGTGTGGACGCCATCCCATCTCCTTTGTTCACCCGTTACCATCTCCCAGGCCCACCTGAAGTATGGGAAGGAGGAGCACGAAGCCGTCCAGTGTCCAGCGGCGCTGGCGCTGGAAAATTAGTTTAGTTGTTGCACAAATGGACGTGTATCCGCTTACCGGCCAGGTTGAGTTAGGTGCATCTCAGTTCAGTTCAAGTCCAGGGCACTCTTTGACTCTCATCCACATCAACATCCATGCTTAGGTCACACCCCCTTGATCCCCGTCCCCTTGTCCCTGTCGTGTTTCCATGCCCTTCCCATCTCCCCATTCCCATTCGCCTTCATTCCTTCCTTCCATTGCTGTGTGGCCCTGTCGCTGTCCCTTCCTTTCTCCAGCCCAGCCTTTTCTTACATCTAGTACTTACATACTCTTTATTCTTCCTTTCCGTCCTCTCGTTTCTCTCCACATCGACCTCACCTCCAACGACAATCATCAAAGGCGTCGTCGTCCGCTATTCGATTCTCGACAGCGCTTCTGCGTCTGAAAGCCGATTCCTCGCGAGACCCGTTTACGACTCACCCTCATTCAATCACTCGGAGTCTGCCTGCCAGTAGGACCTCTGGAGGTTCTAGCAATTTAATCAGCAAATGTCGACGCAACAATTGATTTCATCTCTCCGTTAATCAACTTGACCATTCGCCGAGACACTCTGAATTGAGGAAGCCGTCACGGATCATCTTCTGAACGACACGCGTCTGTTTCGAATCACTTGACGATATTTCGTCTGTCACTCTTTTGAATTGCTTTTTGAATTGCATATACATACGCTCTACGCAAACTATATGTGAGTTGGGGTTTTATATACGATTCGGTCATGGAGGTTATCGACAAGGCCGCGGGTTGATGGAGAAGGAGGGCGACTTTGCATGGCCAACGATCGCATCACGTAAAGGCCACGGACAGTAGCTAACGATGCGAAGTAGACTACACTCGTTGACATACTTGTCAAGTACATTCGCTGCAACCTAACCCTGACAGTGAGTTCGACGACATCAATGACTATTGTCCGTCTGACAAGAAGTGCAGCATAAACCAAACATATTAATAACCCACACCGAAAATGCATGCCAAGTCTTTCGTCCTGGCTTTGGCCCTCGCCTCTTCGTCCGTCGTTGAAGCAAACCGACCTCGCATTTACTACCCACGACAAGTCAAGAGGGAAGTCGAGAACAATGCTCCCGCCGCCCCTGTAGTACCAGAAAACCCAGCTGTTCCTACGCTTGCGAAGCGAGATCCTCAAAATTCGTTCCTCGATCGCCTTTTCAACAACGATAATAACAAGGCTGCCACGGAAGACAAGGAGGATGGCATCAACTTCGATCCCACTCTCCCTCTAGGCTTTAAGCGCCCTGGCCCCAGTGCCAAACCTCCACCAGCTCTCGTTCTCCAACCGACAACAAGCATGGCCATCGAGGAACCTGAGACAACGGAACCCGCCGAAGCCACCGATGCTCCTACCGAGGCCGATACCGGTATTCTCCTTGCCCCTAGCGGCATTGTCACCAGCAAGACCGCAGGCAAGCCCGCTGAGCCAGCCAAGTCATCGGCGGCAGCTGTCAAGGAGCCCGCAACCGAGCCTAAGAAGGAGGAAACCGAAGCTCCCCCTGCTGAAATTGAGACCGTTACCAAGCCCGAGCAACCGGCTGTCACTTCCAATGTTCAAGCCAACCCTCCCACCACCGAGCAGCCCAAGGAGGAGACCAAGCCTGCTACGACAACAGCCCCCGCTGTAAAGGAGCCTGAGTCTGTGAAAACTCCCGAGAAGAAGCCTGTCGACTCGAAGACCGAGAAGCCTGCTGCGACAACAGCTCCTGCTGTAAAGGAGCCTGAGTCTGTGAACACTCCCGAGAAGAAGCCTGTCGACTCGAAGACCGAGAAGCCTGTTGCGACAACAGCTCCTGCTGTAAAGGAGCCTGAGTCTGTGAATACTCCCGAGAAGAAGCCTGTCGACTCTAAGACCGAAACGCCTGCTCCTGTACAGACTGAAACTCAGCCTAAGAAGGAGCCCCAACCCATCGAGACAAAGGAACCCGAGACTGAGGAACCTGTTAGCACTCCCATCAAGAAGCCAGCTGTCGACACCAAGACCGAGAAGGCCGCTCCTATTGAGACCAAGACTGAGGAGCCCGTCCCTGTCGAGACCGAAACCCAACCTCAGGAGGAGACACAGCCCGCGGCTGTCCCTACAACCAAGAAGGGCCTCCTGGACCCTGTTGAGAGCATCTTGTCTTCCGTCCTTCCCGTTCCCGCTGAGTCCAAGACCACGGAGCCCAAGCCCGCGGATACCGAGACAAAGGCCGAGCCAGCAAAGTCTGACAACAACAAGAAGGAGACCCAACCCGCTCCCGTTGAGACCGAGACTGCCCAGCCTGCTGACTCCGAGACAAAGAGCCCTTCTGTCGAGAAGCCTGCGCCTACACCTACTACTAAGGATGGTCTACTTGATCCCGTCGAGACCCTTCTGTCCTCTGTCCTCCCTGTTCCCGCTGACAGCGAGACCAAAGATCCTCAGCCTGACCAGACTCAATCTGAGCCACTTCCTGAGGAAACTGAAACTCCCACAAAGGAGCCGCAGCGCCAGCAAAGCAAGCCTCAAACTGATGACAAGACCATCCCTACCTTGAGTCCCCCAACCGGCGAGGCTACTGCTGCCCCAGGCACTGCTCAAACATCCAAGGATGGTCTGTTGGACCCTGTAGAGACCCTTCTCAGCTCTGTCCTCCCTGTTGAGCCATCCGAGGTCAAGACCACATCTCCCGAAGAGACGTCCGCTCCTGATACCCTCCCTGCGGATAACCAGCCTACGTCCGCTGCTGGCAATGACACTGACTCGCCGCAAACTGTCTCCGGCGCTCCTCTGACTGACCCTGAGACCACCGGTCTTCCTGAGCTCATCCCCACTAGCATCCTTCCTGACGAGACAGATATCCTGCCTATCCCTACGGATATTACCGATGTGACCTCTATTTTGGCTGAGCCTTCAAGCCCCGTTACTGTGTCTCCCGTCATTCCCACCACGGTTGCTCCTGAGGATTCTCAGAGTGGTTCTCTTGATCTGACATCGTTCATTGATCCCAACACCAGGATCGTTGACCCTACCGAGTCACCCAATGTGACCGTTCCTGACGCCACCTCTGGTCTTGATTCTCAGCCTGCTGAGACCGAGTTGCCTGTGCCCACGACTGAGCCGGTCAATGCTACTGCGCCAGTCAACGCTACCGAGCCAGCCAACACTACTGAGCCTGTCAATGCTACTGAAACCGACCCTGCTGCCACTGGCGAGCCTGAGACTACTGGTGCTCTTGAGCCCACTACTGTCAACACCGAGGATGCCACTGAGGCTCCTACCGCTGCACCCACAGCTACCGGTGATTCCTCTGAGCTGCCCTCTGGAAACGCAACTGAGCCCGCCACCGAGCCCGCTACCAAGCCTATCGATACAGCTACCTCCTTGGTCCCCACAGAAATTCCTACTACTCAGAGTGATGCTGAAACCAACGGTACTGTTACTCAGGAGCCCACCAAGGCTACTGATGTTGAGACTGAGAGCGCACCTGTTGCAACCGACAGCGAGGAGACTTCTGCTGCTGCCCCGACTGTCACTGAAGAGCAGCCTACAATTCAGCCCACTTCCCAGCCTCTCGTTGAGACTGAGACTGTGACTCAGCCCCAGACTCAGCCTGAACCTGCTCCTACTACCTTGGTTCCCACCGCTGCCGACCCTGTCACCAGCATCCGACCTACGGCTACTCTCACCAACACCAACAATTGGTTGCCCACTACCATTGTGTTCGAGCCTACCTCTATTCCTGTTGCTCCCACTCAGGCCACAGAGACCTCGACTTCCACTGGTCTCCCTGCTAACATTCCCCGTATCATTCTCCCCAACGACCCCAACAAGCCTGTTCCTGAAGGCTCTCGTGCTATCCAAATCGGTTTCCTCTTCCCCTTCAACTACAAGTTCCTGGCCCGAAACACTGTCGCAGCTGCCCAGCTTTTCAAGTACCTTCCTCAGGGTCTTGCTGATGCTGGTGGCTTCAGCAAGGACCGTATTCTGATCGAGAAGATTGTTCCTATGGACACCCAGTCTCAATGGGGATATATCACTGCCCTGGCCAAGATTCACTACCCCGAGAACATGCTTGACAGTCTCCAGGCTGATCTCATGATACCCAACTCTCTCCTATACAACAACGACCTTGAGATCGTCCGCAACCTCACATCTGTCATCAACAACAAGATCGACATCTTTGGCAACTCTGACAACGACTCCAACTCTGACAGTGGTGACTCGGATGATGGCGGTAGTAACAGCAACGATGGCTTTGGTAACAGTGGTGAGGGCGATAAGACCGCTAAACAGAAGGCTACTACTGCCGGTATCGCTGTTGGTGCTGTCGGACTTAGTGTCATGTATGGTGCTGCCATGTTCCTGGTTGCTCGACGATACAAGCGCAAGAAGCAACTGGGTCACCGCCGAACCAGCTCTATTGGCAGCAGCCAGCGATCTTCTGAGATGCAGTACAATGGTAATGGCAGCCCTGCTCTCATGGGAGGTGCCATCATGAGTCGTGACTTCTCATCATACGGCGCACAGGGCGATCACGCCCCAGTCCGACCCGGTGGACGTGATAGCCATGGCAGTGGGCGCAGTGGCATGGGCAACTCTGCCCGCACAGCTTTCATCTCTGCCCCTGTAGCCGCTGAGAACTCCCTCGGATGGAACTGATCAAAACGAAGCCCAAACGGATGATTCCCAAACATTTAACAACCACAAAAAATCTATACCTTTTCACCTGTGCACCATTTTTCTTTTTAAACCTTCGATACCCTTTAGGTGGATTGTGACGACTACGCCTACCACTTACGACGCGGTGATCAGTTTGCCACTACGAAAACCGCTCGGCAACCGCCCTCAACTCGAAACGTTCATTTACCATGCTCTTTCTTCATCATGTTGAGACGACGATGCGATATGCGCCTTGCTCTTCATTATAGACTTGTCGGTCGGTGGGCTTCCTCAAGCCCGGCCCGGCCCTACATCATTTTCCTATTACGCCTAACGCCTCCCAAGGGGTAGAGCCCCCACGTACCTTTCTACTTGTTACTTCGGCTCCATCCTGGCGACCTGGCCACCCTTTTTATTAATGTTTTTAAGCTCTTCTTTTCTCTTGTCATTGTTTGCTATATCTTGTCGTGGAGGAACTGGTCTGTTGGTATGTAGGAAGAGGAGGGAGGGGATGGCAAGGATAAATGGAAAAAGTGAAAAGCTTGGCTACCTAGACAGGCGTTTTGGGGCAGAACAGGACAGAAGAAGGAAGAACAGGTTCTGGATCACAGGATACATGTCAACTTGTATATTAGGGGGCCATGCTTGGTGTCCTGGCAGAACGACTTGTATACTCCTATCATTTCAGAGGAGAGTGACTGTTGGTGGCAGTGCTTTTTCAGACTTTAAAGACATTAGAAACCAAACAAATCCAATTAAAAAGACAATGGATACTCGTGAACGGAAGCGTCTCTGTAAACTGTCGATTCAACTTAGTACTTTCTTATCTGACCTAGGGAGTAAAGAGATCCTCAGCTCTTGTCACCGAAGTTGTAAGTTCACTTGAAGCACATTCATACTAAGTATCTAACTCCTCCAGTTTCGTAATGTCAGTGTTTTTTCTATTCACGGAGTTGTTGCCAGACTTGGTGTAATGAAAGGTTGCACCAAAGTCTTGATACGGCTGATGTGCCGAGTTCCTGCATGTCCCTTGTTTGTGATCTTCCTCTAATAGCTGTGGTGACTCTTGACAACACTATTCTGGATCGCGCGTAGATTTTATCTCTTGTCAACGTCCGATGGGCAATAACCTACCAAGTGCAGTATTGATCAAGTATGTACGAGGTACGTACTCGACATATTGATCAGGCCTGCTGAGACATTTGCAACGGGGTTTCCTACGGATGGTTGCCGATTTTCTTGTCATCAGATTAATTTCCCCTGCATTAAACCCTGATGGTCGACCACGCTATGGCGGCGCCAACGGTGCGGCGCTCAGAGACTGGGGGGCTAAAGACAGGGGTTGATTTTGAGTCTCGAGGCAGTCGATGCTTTTATCTCTTGTTTATCCTGTCTTGGACTCGGGCAGCGACAGGCCAAGCAGACTCAGGTTGAGTTGGGGTAAACATGAGTCGAGACCATACAAGCCCCTGTAGCGTTTTGACATTACACGCAGCCGTCCCTTGTCGTTCTGTACGAGTGGATAGACTCGGAGACCTTTTCCTTTTTTCTTGTTCCTTTCTCCTTTGTTCGTACTAACTCGTTGGATACTAGGCCAGGAACATAGCTACGTTAATCAGAGGCTATCTTTGAAGCCTTTGACGCGTGGCGTTTTGGGCTATTGAAAAACCTATTAATGGCAAACTGAGCAAGATGTGGGATGAAAAAGAAGAAGAGAGTAGTTAAGCGTGACAGAGTAGCATGAAATCTATACCCATCTAGAACGTGAAAGGTCTCGGCAAGCCAAAGACTTGGCTTTTCTTTTGTCTACTACTAGTTAGCTATTATATTATTGCACAGTAGTATGGAGGGCCTAGAGGGCGGAGGAGCTAAATTAGAAGAGGGGATCAACTGGCAATTACACCAGGCACAGACCAAGTCAGTCCAGTGTAGGGTCGATTGTGTGATTCTTTTCAAGATGCTGGTTTGTGCTGATACGGACGGTCATTAGATCAGGTAAAGTCGCGGTTGTAACGGTGGACTAGAGCTTGATGGCGGTAAACCTCGAGCGGTTGATTCAGTTGAAGATGGAGATGTCGAGCTGAAGAGTAAGAGTGGAAGTGAATAAGTTGTGTGGAGACATACCTTGTCGTCTGTCAGCTTTCGTTTCCTCGCTAGGTCTCCGTATATTACATTGCGTATTGCCGTAGCTGAGATTAGAGTCGCATTACTCCTTCTGTGTATGGCATGTTCATGCTATGTTTGTGCTCCATGTAATATTGGTGGGGATGGGGCACATCTTTCTCACTCTCACTCTTCAGGGGTCGGTTCAGACTATCGACCAAGATAGCACCAAGACGCGGCGGCGGCGCTTGAGTTGGGATCCGAAAATGGAAAATGTATTATTATCGTGAAGCTTGTCAAATATCAAGTAGGGAAGGATCCTAACTTAGAGTGGCGTGGCGTGGGGTTGATTCCTACCGTACCTTCCTTGTACACCAATCTGACATCTACCACCTGCATTTGACGTTTTTGACATTTGCTCCTTCCTTTCCCTTGGTTAATGTACCTCTAATTATTTCCTGTATTTTCTTGTTCGTTCTCTTAGTTAACCAAACTACGCTCTTTTACAGTCACTCGTTCTATCATTCTAATAACCATCACCAGTATTTCGAGAGAGCCCAGTCAACTGCTCGGACAGGACGATGTCTTGAGGCCTCTAGCTTTACCAGTCTCGCACAAACTGTCTCTCCCGTTCTTAATCTCCTAATTAATTGTCTTAGTGGCAAGACATGGCAGCACCATGGAACAGCATGGGTATCTATTCTTCTGATGCTGATCATGACAAGATCGTCGTTGGGCCATACGATGAGTCGAGATATACAGCATCATCATCAGGCTTCGGTTATGTTCGACAACCTTCAACACAACCTTCCAATTCCACCTCCCGTTTAATCAGACCACCTCTCCTCTCGCCGCCTGTTGCGAGGGTATCAGCCGGCCCTTCGAGTCCGCGAAGTCCAGCAAGTCCTCGAAGCTTTCAGTCTCTCAACAGCCCCTCAAGCGTTGGTTTCCCACTCAGTCCTTTCTATCCACCCTCGCATAGGGATCAGTTCCTGAATTCTCCCGTCAGTGATGGCTACAACTCACCGCGCATATCGGGCGCAACCGATCCTCGACTATCTACAAAAGCCTCCAACATGATGGAAACGGTTCTTGAGACGCCTTATTTCGACACCCCACCTCATACTCCAGGCGACACAAGTTTCCGAGATACCGATGCGCCGGAACCAACCGAGATCCCGCTCAACAATGGCTGGAGGCCATGGTGGCTGCGTCGAAGAGTTACTAGCATCTTCATTGGGACATCCATAATGCTGGCTGTAATTGGCGAAGTGGTGATGTGGTGGCTTTTCCAGAAGGATGTCAAAAGCAACTTCAAGGGTCTCTGGACTTATGGGCCCGTTGTAGGTAAGTAATCCCCGGGAGTCATACTCATACTATGTGTGGTTACGGTTTTCCTTTGTGTAAGTACTTACATATATGTCAAGTTGTTTCTGTCATGGCTATGCTGTGGGCAAGAGTGGAAGCTCAGGCGTTGCTATATACGCCATGGATTGTTCTCGATGGTAGACCAACGACTGTTGACGAAACCCGTCGCAAGCAAGGTCACCGTACTATTTTACTCGACTATCCCAGTCTTGGAAGCTTCCAAGCACTCACCACAGCATTTCGGAATCGCCATCATCTCGTTGTCGCATCCGTCGTTATTAAATTTCTCCTTCGCGCTCAGATCGTTCTCTCAACTGCTGTCTTTCACGCCGAGATTCATGCCAATGGCACTTCTTTACTTCGTGCTCGCATCGGTGTCCTCCACGCCATGGCAGGCACCTTTCTCGTCATCTCTGTCGCTCTTCTTCCCCTGCTATACCATGCGCCCTCACCTCGAGGAATCGCACCGCGAGATCCTACCTCTCCTGCTGGAACTGCGACGCTTCTAACAAGCAGCCATCAATTTCTCACCCGACTGACAAGTACTGGACATGCAGATATGGACACTGTTGCTGCCAGGCTCGCGGGAACATGGTATACGACAGAACTCACCCAACCTGGCCGTCGACCGGAGGAGATGTTTCAGCTAAGACAACATGGCGGAGGCAACAGTCCTCTTCGTATGAACCCCCCTAATGTATCACCAGAGGCAACTGCGACCTATCGACCATGGACTCAGGACACTCGTACCAAGATCATCAGCATTGTTGCCTCTGTTGCGTTGATTGCAGGGATCTGCGTGCTCTTTAGCCTTAAGGGCAAAAGCGATGGCTTGGAAGTTGATGACGGTATTTTTTTCGTCTGGACATGTGTACCTACAATTGTCTTCGCCTCTATTGCCGTGTTCTGGACTCGTATCGACATCGACAGCCGACGACTGGCCCCGTTTTTGAAACTCACAACTGTCAAACATCGTTTTCAGGAGTCCCTAGGATTATCCTACATGAACGAATTTGGTCTTCATACGGCTGGCAAAGCCATGAAGTACCAGGACTGGGCAGTCTTTCTTGCAAAATGCACGGCGATGCTTGGCTGGTTAATGCCAATCTTTACTGCAGGACTGTTTGCCGTTTCTCAAATCGCGCAAACAGCCAACCTCGAGCTTCGACCTGAGACAAAGTTTCTCTCCACAAGCAAGTCGTTGAGGGCCGCCGTTGACAGCGATACAATTGACCAAGTTCTTATGCAGGAGACACCCAAGTTTCCGAGATGGACTTGGGAAGACGTGGCTCTTCCGGAGGTTTCCCTAGTGAATTATCCCCGCAAGTGGCCACTCCCAAACACAGACCTCGTGGCTAAAGTCCCCGGCCTCAGAAGCAAACTCAAATGCGAGACCGTATCTCTTTACCAGGGGGAGGGCGCAGACTTGCAATGCGTGCCCTTTGGCGGATCGAAGAAACAGCCTATCTGTGACGCGAATCAATCACGTACTGCACTTGTTGCTTCCTCTTGTTCACAGCTTTCTTCTTCGTACTCAATCGAATATGTCTGGGGCAGCTGTGCTGATAATGGGTTGATATCAGTCATGATGTGCAATGAATCACTCGTTGAGGTCGACGTTCAGACGACGTTCCGCACCGAGGATTTGTATATCAATACAGATGAAATTCCCATCGTGAACGCATCCAGTGAACACCCTTCAAATGTCAAAGCAGATATCATAAGTGTTTATGCAGCACTTGATGATGTTGGTGCCAATGACAAAAAGTTGGAAGGATTGGACAGCTTCTTTCGCACTTTAGTGCTTTCAAGACTGTCAACTACTGTAGCGCGCATTGTCATGCCTGAAAGGCAAAATTCCGTCTCTCAGGCAATTAGCCAACTACATGGTATCCTAGCTGCACAGGCTATCAACAGTGAACTGATACGGCACCCCTTGTCTAACAAGCTTCGCATTCGTGATGATTCTCCGCCAATCATCTCGGCACATGTCGACTATGTTGTTCCACGCTTGATGCAAGGCAATGTGCAAACGTTCGTTCTCATTGGCCTACTTGCATTCACGCTTTTGTTTGGCATATTATCTCTCCGTACGGCACAACGTGGAAGTCTGCCAAAAAGTCCTGGAAGCATCGCTGCTCAAGCGAGTCTCCTTGCAGACTCAAGTTTGTGGTGGCGTCTTCCAGATGGGGCAGAATGGATGGAGGATGATGACTTGGGGCGATGTCTGCGCCGAAAGACCTTTCATCTTGGATGGAGTAAAGGGGCTTCGGGAAACCAAAACTACGGTATTTACATCGTACAAGATGAAGGGAAAATGGCGAGACCAGTCGGCGTATCGCAGGCAACCGCCGATAATCGTGAAGGATTGGGAGACACCCGATACATCAGTATGGCGCCTGGCCTATACTCATACGGAGACATCAAATCATACGAGAAGAGATAAAAAGGAAATTTGTATTATCTTATATTGCATTGCGTTATTGCACTTGGGAATGCATGGTGTTGGAACAAAGCGATTTGGATTTGTTGATATTATAAACCTCCTATTTATCCATGGAACTTTTTAGAATAGAATACTACTACCTGATTGACACTAAATTATTTTTCAGATAAGATCTTAAACACATCATCATTGATATCTTCTGTCATCACAGCTAAGGAAACAAGGCTTATGGGTGAAATAAGTTGGAAATGTGGAGACTCTAACGTTAGGTAGTCTACATAGATCCATTGAGTTTAGAGCTATACCACCCCGTAAGTTTCAACTTAAGTTTGTCGAGTCTTTGAACTCAATCCCATGCGTTTTGGATACTTGGCCAGTTTGAACCTCGGTATAATTCAGAAGAGTCAACTGTCACTTGAGCTGGGGGTTCCCGACCTCGCTCTCATATAAACGTCACTCTGCCCAACCCCACCAGCCAAGAGACAGGAATCAGCACTACACAAATATCAGCAATGGCGTTCACAATGCACTCACATTCAGGCGAGTTCTGCCCTGGTCATGCCAAAGATCAACTCGAGGAGATTGTAAAGCATGCTGTTTCCGTCGGCTACAAGACTATTGGTTTTACAGAACACATGCCGAGGTATGACCTGCGTGATCTGTATCCTGAAGAGGTATATATAAATTCCGTACTTCATCTTTGATAACCAGATATCTTACACACTCTTGCTTAGCTCGACAATCCACAGGCCGCGCTGGAGGCCCTCCCACCTCGTCATGAGTCCTATCTTGTCGAAGCACAGCGTCTACAGCGCGAGTATGCATCGCAGATTCACATCCTCATCGGTTTCGAAGCCGAATTCATCCGGTCTAGCTGCGCAGCACATGTCCGCAGACTAGCAGAGCATCCCATCATTGACTACTTCATCGGCTCGGTGCACTACGTTCACGACACGCCGATTGACTATTCCAAGGAGATGTACCTAACTGCCCAGGGAAAAAGCACTCGGGGGACCGAGGAGTCGCTCTACGAAGATTACTACGATCTGCAGTATGAGATGCTCAGGGAGCTCAAGCCGCGCGTAGTGGGTCATTTTGATCTCATCAGATTGATGAGTGAGGATCCTGAGAGGGATGTGAGGCAGTGGAAGGGTGTTTGGGAGCGCATGTTGAGGAACCTGGCGCTTGCGAAGGAGCAGGATGGTTGGCTTGAGGTGAACAGCGCTGCATTGCGTAAAGGCCTCGCGGAGCCCTACCCATGTAGACTGATTGCTGAGGTGCGCTGACTCGATTTCGTAAAACAATGGAGCTTAATGCTAACTTGTAACAGGAATGGATTAGATTGGGCGGTAAGTTTACTTTCTCAGATGATAGTCACGGTATCGCCCAAGTCGCCACCAACTACGCGCGCACAGTCACTTATCTCGAAAGTCTGGGCGTCAAGGAAGTGTGGACACTTAAGAGGTCAACCCATCCCGGCATTGAGGGATCGAGGAGAGCAGTTGTCGAGGAAGTCAGCGTACCTCTCAGCGAGTTCCGCAATAACTTCCCATAACATACATAAAATAAGATGTTGGTTTAGAGTATGTAGACGGCCATAAAGTCATAGATTAAACGGAGCTAGAACTACAAAGCGAGGGTCGATATCGGCAATGGAAGAGAAAGGGTATCGTGCAGAAGACTACATATCCAAAGGCGGATGATGTTACGAAAGAATTGAGTTTCTATACAAGGAAAAGGAAAAAGCATGACAGTAATGTCTGGGTATCAACTTTGACCTGTATTTTTGTTCCCAAAACAGTGCTGTAACTGATTAGACAGTCAGCTACCCGTATCTTTTGGAAAACCAAAGCATAAGAACAGAGATTCAAAGTCGTTTTTAGTACTGGGGTGTTCCAGGGATTTCCTCGATAGCGTAGGGGAGGTCGGCCTCCTGCTTCACCTCAGGCTCTGTGATCTCAGCACCAGCGGCACCTTGCGTCTGGTGCCCTTGGCGAGGCGCAAAAGGAATCCCAGAAGAAGAAGTGTACTGGAAGAGGTTGTTCTTCTTGATTGGGCTGGGTGTCGCAGCAGGTGTTTGTGATGCAGAGGTTGGTACGTCAGGAGGGAGCCATGTCAATGGCTCGTTCTGAGCGATAGGCTTGGGTGCAGGGCCTGTGGGTTCATAAGGGATGAAGACGTCGTCTGCATCTGCGCTAGGATGGACAGAGACTGAAGGGATAGAAGGTGAACTCAGCGGTGGAGAGGCCAGCTGGGATACGTGCGCAACAGATTGAAAGGGGCCTTGCTCTTGCGAGGGAGTTGCAACACCATTAGAAGAGGTAGTGGCGGGCGGTGTAGGATTGACTGGCAGAAATTGCGTAGGAGAGATGTTGTGAGACTCGGTAGGAATAACGACCGTGCTTGGGGCATCGGACTGGACTTCCGATGGGTGCTCGACAGTCGATGATGTTTCGACAGGCTTGGCCTGGTCAGTAGCAGAGACACTGCCTTTGGCTTTCTCAGCCTCAAGTCGAGCACGTTCTTTAGCATCCTTTTGAGACTTAGTGATCAGGTTGATACGAATCTTCCTCATTCCCGAAGTGATGCCGTCGACGCCATCACCCGCTGCGCCAGATGCACCATCCTTTGGAGCTTGCTCTGAAGACCTGGCTTTCTGGGCGGCTGTAGCAGGTCGTGAAGGACCAGTTGCCGTGGTAGCTTTCTTAGTAGCCCGCGATGCTTTGGGTGCAGGTTCCTTACGAAGAGCCGCAGGAGCCCGCGTCTTCTTGACTTGCAGGTTACTGCTAGGAGCCGCCTTTGTAGCCACAGGTAAATTGGGAACCGTTTGAGCATGCTCAGCAGCCTCGGGTAGGACTGCCTCGGGGCTGGAAGATACCCGCGAAGTGAGAGATGTAGGAATCTCACTAAGACGTCGACTAGACCTCCTCACTCCTGGCTCATCACTGTTCGTCCGTGAGGGAACCCCGCGTGCCACCGCCTTTAAGAAGTTAGCCTAGATTCATTACATGGTAGTGTGCGACTTACCCTTTCTGAAGCAACAGTGACGGCACCCATCGTCCTTCTACGGCTTTTGGATGACTTATCAATGACTGGATCAGGGGGCGGTGCTGGCTTGGCTCGCCTCTCGCGTAGAGACATGCGCGATGTCGGGCGCGAAGCAGGGGCAGACTCAGGTGGGGGGTTAGGGTCAATTCCCATCAATATTGATTGCCGGTCGCGTCTGACCCGGCTTGCTTCTGCATTCAGGTCTTCAGGTTTGCAGCTACCGGTTTGGCGTGTAGAAGGAATAAGAAGTTTGCTGAGTTCATGGGTTGCAACCGTCCAGGGGACTTCTGGCGGGGGCGGCGACGGAGGCCTTGTCATCGCCGAGCCCAACTTAGACAAGCTACGCTGCATCTTCATAGGGTCTGAGGACTTAGCAGTTGACGCCTGTGTCGGAGCAAAGTAGGATGGAAGGGTGACGTATTGCGGGTATTTGGAAGCGGCAGCATTTGGATCGCCCATTAAAACATCGAGTTCTTCCAAGTTTGAAGACGACCACCATGACGAGTCGTAAGCATGGATGGAATCAAAGGCTGGCTTTTGATCGAAACCATAGTGCCCTTCTCCTGGTGGCGTCACAGCTGTCTGAGCCATCTCGAAACTTGAACGGCTGGCGTTACCTGATGACTGTTCGCTTGTCTGATCACCAGCTAGCCCACTGAGATGGCTCATGATACCAGAGCATAGAGCTCGATCGCTGTAGCCACCTTCCAATACACTGATAACGCGGCCATCAACATGAAGACCCTCTTCAGCAGCCAATTTGACGACATCTTGAGCAATACGCGCATAAAATTCTGTCGGCACGTTGACCTTGTGGCGCTGCATACCCTCACCTTCCCACTCGCTGGCGTCGAAGCCAGCAGACAAGAAAATTGCAGCCTTGGGTGGCATTTTCGATTCCCTCAACCGCTCTGCTTGGTTCTTGAGGTAGTTCCTAACCTTATCCAATAGAACGATATATCTTGTCTCGTAGAGTTTCCAAAACTCCCCTTCCGACTTCCACGGTTCGAGGTGAACGTTCCAGACCGTTTGTCCGTGTGCGTTGTCGATGCAGATACTGGCGCTTCTAACCTTTTCTTCATCACCCATTTCGCACGGATACGAGTTGATGTCGTGCAAGCTGAAGTAGCCGATCGACGACTTCTTCCATGCTGCTGCATTCTTGGCGGCGTTGTTTCCTCGAGTATTGTGCTGCCAAGTAATAGCCTGAGATCCATCGCCGTGATGAAGATCAAAATCGACAATAGCAGCATGCGTGAGCCCGTGCTCAAGAGCTGCATGCATTATACCGACATGAACATTGTTGACCCAGCAGAAACCAGAGGGATAAGAAGCAGAACAATGATGACCTGGGGGTCGCACGCCTACGAAGGCGCGGCGCGGACCCGAACCGAAGACAGTGTCGACGGCTTCACAAACAGCTCCCAATGCACCTTCCATAGCATTGAGGGACTCCGAACAGAGGTACAGATCTCCTTCGTGAAATTTCTCAGGAGGCTTATCAGTTGCCCGGTTCAGTTCCGGCCTTTGTAGCTCCTTTCCTCCCATCGCAAGCTTCGACTCGGCCGCCTCGCACATCATCTTGAGCTCCTCCATCCATTTTGTCCCATGCACATTGACTACGGCTGGCGAAAGAAGAGAAAGACTGCGTTCTGTCTTGTGTATCCGGAAAGGGATCCCTTGAAGATGCTCTGCCTCTCTTCCTGGGTGAAGTGGGAATTCACCTTCACAATGCCTACCGCCCAAGCGCACGTAGGCTGCAGATATACCCAACACTGCAGCCCTTATTCGTTCTGGTCGTTCAACAATTGTACCAAGAGCAGCACGAGAAGTTCGGGGTCGGGAAAAACGGTGGCCGTAGACAGCATCGTTCAGCACTACAATCATTTCAGTCGGACGAGTAGCGGTAGCATGATGATGCACCTGCAACTCGGCTTTCAAGTTGTCGTGTGCAATGGAGCGAGGCGTTGGTCGAATCTTTTCTTGATAAGACGATTTGCGTGTCGGGGACATGACATGCGCCATGCTAGACCGTCTCGAAGTTGAGCCGGGTCCGATTCCATTAGATGAGCGTAAGGAGTTCATGGAGGCTTTCCGTAAGAGGGTGGGCGTTCCCAGGGAAGGATCATGGGAAGGGCTACGTGAGGGTGCTCGAGCATTTGGTGCTGGTGACTGCGACGTACGGCGGCCCGATGGACGGAAGGGAGATGCAGGTTCGGAGGCAAGTCGGGACGGAGCTCGGCCGGGCGAAGTGGAGATGCTGAGTTGGTGTAATGACTGAGCCAACTCATCATGTTCGGGCTGTCTAAGGTTCCGTGCGGAGGACTGCCGCCGAAGCGACAGCGATGGACGACGGGACGACGATGCCATGAGGCTTAACACTTGGTAGCGTACGTAGCCAGATTCCAAAAACGAAAGAGGAATATCGATAACCTCGATACAAAACAAGGACCAATCCAGTAGCGGGGTACCGGTCGGTAATCCACTTCGCTGAGACGCAAAGAGACAAGTCACAGCCTAATGGCCTAACTCAATCTCTAATCGCCTTAGGAATAGCTCCGTTTCGAATTCTTTTGAGGCCTGGACTTGTTCTGTGATTGATGTGTCAGTGACGTCCTGCCCCTGTTGGGGTAGGTAGAAATTACTAGATGGGCGCGTCTGGAGTAACGCGTTAGGTCACGTGTTTGTAGTTATGACGCTTTTTTGTGTTTTGAAGGTTGCCTGATTAGGTAGGATTGCTCAAGTCAATAACTTCAAGTTTGAGTTTTGAGGAGCCAAAGTTTTTTTATAACCTATCAAAGCTCATTACCGAAGAGTTGGTTTTTGTACTATGATAATAAAATGAAGCATATTTCTCTCCTTTTTTTTGTTCGTTCGGTTAAAAGTATTGAAGACATTGCAGGTATAATTCATATAGGTCTGGCATACATAACATGTATTCACAATATCCTACCTAGTCTAGTTGCCGGTTGCCGTCGACGGTAGGGCACTGTGGGATTGATTATCGTGTTGACGATAGATTAAATGGAGATCTGGATCATACGAACCTTGTTATTAATATGCTTAATGACCTGCCAAATCTATCAACGACCTAAAATCTCTCCCCTACCCTTGTTTTCTCAATAATTGAGTCATGAATACGAAGGGAAAGCGGCTACGCAAACTCATGAAAACTACGGATACCTATTGGACGAGTTGTCCCCTCTAAAATCAGAGCTGAAAAACAGCGTTATGCACGACGGGGGAGCAGCATGCGAGCCTTGACTTCTCGCCAAAGGTACATAGAAACCTTGGCGAGCCAGCAGCGAAACGTTGGACTCACCGCTAGCAAGAGCAACTCTTCCCACTTTTGCTTGTGCCTTTCATTTCTTCTTCAATAATGACGGTCGGTCCCTTGCGCAGGCTCGTGGACCTCGACGACTGGCTCATTACCCCTCGCATCTGCTCTATTGAGTCTATTCTGCTTCGAGGTCCCCTGACATTTCGACTCAGTCCGAGTGTGGAATGGTTGGATGCCTCGCACCCATGCAACCGAGACATTCATGATCCACTGCGGACGGTCCTTGTCTCTCTCGCTAGGCTGATTGATGGACCTAACATGACTTCGTTTCCGCATAGTCGGGCGTTTGAAGGATGCGGGACTACGGTAACGATGGACGGACGGCCGATGCGTCGTGTCTCAGCCGAGTCTTTCGGGCTACATTGTACTGTAGATTGAAAAAAAAAAAAAAAGAGTCCCGATATTTTTTATTTAGTTGTGTAATTATTGCCGTACCGCAAATTTGTGAGTGGCATAGAAGCGCAGGAAACCTTCTCTGATCCAAAAATGGCCTCGGCTAGATGCAGTCCAGCACATCATTGTACTGTATGAACCTGTATTGGTTGTTGCCCAAAATGGGGTTCTAGTCTAGTAATTAGCGGATGAGCCTAAACAAACCTTCCATAGTGAGTTACCTTGCATGACACACAGACAGGGCTGACTGGTTGACGAGGTCTTGTCCATCCATACCAGCTCAGAATCGGTGGAATTTCTTTGCTGGGGCTATGACATGTGTTGGCACGAAGCTGATCCTTTGTCCGCCGAACCAAGGCTGATCTGCTCTGCCCAATGATGCAAGTACTGGGCGATGTTCAGACTAGAGGTGTCGTCCAAAGTGCAATCTGCTCATCGGCAGGGGCAGCACTGATCTGTCCAACGATAACCTTTAGAAAACGCCAAAACATGCTGTGCGATACAGCTCCTAAGGCCCCTTACACTCATCAGCACAACAGTAATGACAATCTCAACCCCTTGATTTGCCAAGAAACACCTACAGTACCGAGTTTACGTCTGCCCAGACAATGCAAGCGGAAAACGGCATTTGTCATTTCTTCATGGCCCATCGTTCTCACTGTCAACGTTGTTGGCTGGGTCCCTTCGCTGGAGCCACCTGAACTCTTTGCAAAGCCCTTGTTCAGCTTTATCTGGCTAGCTTGGAGAAACAGTGATTTTTTCGTCCCAGTTCCCCTCTCGCCTCCCGCTAGCGCAGGGTACCCCTGCATGGCCCTGGCCCCGTCGTGGACTCCCGTTGTAACTCTGTCTAAGGCCAAGAGGGCGTCTCCAACGTTGACACCCAGATTTCTGCGTGCAATTCACGAGATGCCTAATTGCCTCTCAGCCGCACTATAGCGTATCTGCTAATTGGTTCACCTGGATCCAACAGACCTGGGGTTCTGCCTCGTGGCTGCTTGGTGCCCGGAGCTAGTTTGATAAACTGACCGCAAGCTTCCTAGCGTTATGTGTGTCTATGTCTGCGTTTGTTCATTGCTCAATCAAGCGAAGTGATGGACCGACCCTGGAAGAGGAGCTCAGCTCAGTTCAGGTCGGGCTGTGAATAAATTCCCGAGGGTCGGCCCCTTCACCCCCGGAGATTGTTTCTGTGGAATCTGGCTCTTCCGTTCGCGTCTTTCGTATAAGTGACAATCCCGTCATCTTGCTTCAACTTAACCCCGACTTAACATAACATTGTCCTAAGACATTCGAATTCCAACAACTCCACAAACTTCGAATCTTCGAATCTCACAATGAAGGGTGCTGTTATTTCCGTCCTGGCCAGCGGTGCCGCTGCTCAGATCACTCTCGCTGCTATGGGTGGTCTGGGCCTCAGTCCTGAGCTCTTCCAAAACGCTGCCATCAACCCCAGCGATCCTGAATACGCAACTTGCCAAGACGCTGTTTCCCTCGTTCAGAAATGTGTTTCCTCTGCTGGCGGTTTGGACGCTGCTCCCACTGCTGACCCTGAGGGTCTTGTTGCTTGTGCTTGCTGTGACGGCAGTGAGAACGCTGCTCCTCTTTACTCAGTCTGCTCCAACTACCTCGAGGAAGAAGCCCCCGAGAACACCTCTCAGTACGAAGGTGAGTTTTCAGCACATTCGTTCTTTTGGGGGAAGATATTCTAATACCTCGTTTCCAGCTTACGGCACTCTGTACAGCGCATGCAAAATCGGTGGTGCCAAATGCACCGGTGGCAGCGGCAGCGGTAGTGGCAGTGGTGGTAACAGCGCTTCGAGTCGTGCTACAGCAACAGCAGCTGATGACGATGATGATCGCTCAACTATCACTACTCAAACCAGCCCTGCTCAACAAACTTATGCTTCAGCCTGTGTAGACATGCTCGACATCTTCACTTCCTGCACAGCCCAGGACCGTGATTTCACAAACCTTCCCTTCAAGGAGCAGGCTGAGTGCTACTGGTAAGCCCCCCAATGCGATGCATGAATTCGTCCCCTTGCTGACTTGTTGAAAGCTGCCGTGGCTCTGGAAACGACCTCACATGGACCGATGCCTTAGATAAGCATGCTCAAACATGCGCTGACTGGGCACGCACTGCCGAACCCGAGACCGCCTACTCAGGTATATTTCTTACTTCTCATCTTTTTGGAGCACTATTAACTCTGCGATAGTTGCCAAGACCTTCGCTACTATCTGCGAGCGCTTTTCCAACGTTTGCGAGTTTGCTGAAGCTAAGACCCAAGGGTCCGATTCTGGTGACTCCGGGGCCAGCACGACTGAAAATTCTAGCTCTCGCCCGACCGGTGCTTCCAGCGGCGATGGCAACAACAATGACAACGATAGCACCAGTAACAATGCCGGCCCTGTCACCGTCACTGTCGGTGCCCAGCCTACCGAGACTGATGCTGGCAACGATGCCACCTCGGCTCGTGCTGGCTTCGGTGCTATCCTAGCTGCCGTTGCTGCTCTGGCCATTGCTCTATAAACGCAGCAACGGCACAACTGAATTGAGGAGGAACGGAGTTAATTAATGTTTCCATTTTCGAGAAGACGTGTGGGTTCTAACGACTTATCCGGAATGTTGAATGAGATGCCGAGGGAAAATGCATGGACAATCCGCAGTCTTCTTAGAATATCCTTGTCGACACGTATGTAAGCGACCACATACAGTATATAGATTCATATTTTGTTATTCATAATCACCCATTTTCAGCAAACGCCTTACTTTTGATGGTTGTGCAACCAGTTTATTCCGACTGTAAATCTATGCCAACGCCTTTCAATGCCCCAACTGCCCATTCTGGATATTCCGCCTTGTCGGCATAAAGCCAGGCAAAGAACTGCCGCACAAATGCTGGGAAGCGATCTTGAAGAATTGCTTCTCGTATTTGGCGCATGAGATCCAGTTGATAGAACACGTTGTGGATCGTCAGCAGGTGCGCCGCTACTGTCTCCTTCGAAGCATTGTGGTGGACAAACGCCCGAGTCACGCCCATGCCCCCTTCAGCAGATGGCTTGCAGACCATGCACTTGCAGCCCTCCTCGACAGGTCCGAAATCTGTAGCGTACTTCTTGTTGCGCATGTTGAGGACGCCATGCTTAGTGACTGCGTTTCCAAATCGAGCCGTTCGTGTGGGCCACACACAGTCAAACATGTCGGCACCTAGCGCAACACTCACGACCAAATCTTCAGGGTAGCCGATACCCATCACGTATCGTGGCTTCAAGTCAGGAAGCATTTCTGTACAAGTCGCGACAACCCTGCAATAGTCTGCCTTTGCTTCGCCACCACTCAGTCCTCCGATAGCAATGCCAGGTGTGTCACGAGCCAGCATTTCACGGCAGCACTCTCGACGCATGTCAAGATCCAGACCGCCCTGAATGATGCAAAAGAGGTTTTGTGATTCAGGCTTCTTATGAGCTGCAATACATCGGTCCAGCCATCGCACACTGCGCTCCATAGCCTCGCGCATTCGAGCTTTATCAGGCGAAGTTGTGACGAGGACATCGTCGAGTTGCATCATGATATCGCTGCCTATACTGTTTTGTAATGACATAGAGTGTTCGGGTGTCAGTAGCATGGGTGTGCCATCGTGAGGACTCAGGAATTCAACGCCCTTTTCAGTGATGGTTGCAAGTTTAAGCAGACTGACCATTTGGAATCTTGGAAGAGCTGTTAGTCACCTGTTCGTTCATCGGTACAGAGGAGACATACCCGCCACTGTCAGTTAGAATATTGCGGTTCCATCCCTGAAGTTTGTGCGCTCCGCCTATAGCATCTAAGACTTCTTGTCCTGGCTTCAAGCCTAGATGGTATGTGTTGTTTAGACACAACATGCAACCAGTCTCTTCAAGCTGCTCTGGGGTAATGCCTTTCAGAGACGCCTGGGTTGCAACAGGCATAAATATGGGAAGTTGAACAACTCCATGAGGAAGAGTGAGAATTGATGCTCGCGCTCTAGTTGTCTACCTTGGAAAATATGTATTAGTCCTGTGTAGCTACACGAAGCCATCACCATGTTATAAGACTCACGGAGCATTTTGCAACAAGCTCGTGCGTCAAGGCAGGTGACTTGTGAATGTTTGATGATGATAACGATGCCATCCTTTTGATAGCTTGCATCCAATTCAACCTGGACCGTCTGACCATTAAAGAAAGAAAGGATACCTATTCATCCCTCTTAATCGTGTTAGTCACTGACTGGGATTTTTTATGAATGAAGTTGCAGCGATGAGTAGCGCAAGGGTTGGTGGGGCTTGTTTGTTAAAGAGCGTTCTATGTTTGAGCTAATTGGCTGATGGATCCTCTCCGGGATATCACCGGTAGATTCCGTCCAAGCTTCAATCTCCAGCGAATTTTCGTCGGCTTCAAGCTATACGCCTGTAGCCCATCACGACGATACCGGAGCGACAGGTCAATTGAGCTCGCCGAACGGTTTCTGGGTCGAAATGAAAGCTGGCAGAGTCTCGCCCGGAGGGCAGCTGTTGAGATCATCTCGGCTGTTCTCCCTCCCCAAGCCATTGCCCGAACCTCAGTCCACCAACTTGCATATCGGCGATCATAAGTCTCCCACCATGACAAGACAATATCCGCAATACCAGGCTGTGACATCCCCTCTTTCGTCGCGAGAGAAGGGTGATTGGGGTTTCAAACGACCATTTCCCCTCAAGTCCACCCTGACAACCTCAACACCCTTGATCCGAGTCAAGCAAGTCGACTCTATCGAGAGCGTTACCGATTTCGCTTCTGCTGCAGACCATGCCCTTTCGCTCGAAAAGTTCCAAGAGATGCGGATTCCTTTGTCGATTCCCAAAGGCAAAGATACAAGTACCACATCTTTCACAACCGATACATGGCACAAGTCTGTTTTCGAAGAGGACCTTGATTTTACCGCGCACCGCCAAGGACGGCAAGGCGACAAGCGATGGAAGTTTCAGGGACCGTGGCTGGCCAGGATGACCGAGGGTGAATTCATCGCATATCTTGACAAAAAAGTGCGGCCCAAGCGTGCTCAGTTCAAAGAACTACTCCTGAGGAGACTCGCCAAGAGTCACAACGAAGAGATGCAAAAGTCTGCCATGGAGAAGGGTATCAAGGCGCCAAAACAGATCAAGTCTGAAGACATCAGTCCTGAATGGTACACAGAGCATGTGCGCTCTTTACGAAACGATCGTGCTGCACTCTACAGCCTGGTTTCCAAGTTTCTCGATCTTGCCCCCCTGGGCCAGCCGGTTGGCATCATTCAGACATTCTTGGCTGGTGGAGAGAATGCGGCTGGTGAAAGCCCGTACGGAAAATCTGGACCGCCTCCCAGTCATCCATCTGCTGGTATCAGCTACCTGCGAACAAACTCTTTCATGGAGAACCATCCCGTTTATGGGCCCCAGAAACAGCGAACCCCTACTCTCGCCCGAGTGGTGTACCCTAGACAAGGTCCCTCTGCCGCTAAGCTTGGTGTTGGTGGTTTCGTAGCCGACTCTCCCCCAGGAGACAACGAGTTCAACAATAGAAATCCTTCACGCAACAGAGTTTCATCGAACAGAAAGATGCTCACTGGTATTTCGCACCTTGATACGACAACCTTTGGAGGTGCCAAGGCATACGTCAGCCCCGAGACGGCGACAGTTGACCCTAGTGGAAAGGTCGTGGTTCAACTCCGGGAAGCAGAACCTGAGGCCCAACTCATTGCAAGGGAAGCCAAGGGACGCAACCGAGTTTACAATTCATCGAAGCAAACGTCTAAGCAGACCAGGAATCAAGCTGATCCTTGGCGAACAGACCGTGTTGCTGACGAGCTTCTTAATGACAGAAACACGGCTGCCCCTGAAAGAGATGCTGTGAGCAGCTCCAGGAACTACGGCCTTGATGATAGGCAATAAAACATGACGTTTGGTAAAGGGCGACAGCCACTGTATATCAATGTTATCTGTTGTCTCCAAGGTTGAGAGAAAACATGTACCAAACAATTGTAAAAATAGAATTAAAGCAAGGTTATTCAAGTGCCAGGATGGTTATTAATGAGCTCCCTTCACTACAAAAAAACTCTTATTGGATCAATCAATTGGCACGATCGATATCTTTCAGATTGATGCAGGTCCGACACCAGTACGTACTATGGTAATGTGGTTGCATAAAAGCCTAATGCTTATTCAGTCTGCATAAACTAGTTATGCATTTGAAGAGCCCACGTGATGAGTGAGCCCTAAATCGATTTCACCAACCCACTTCTTCAAACACCAAAATTCTTAGCTGTAGCGGAATTTCACAGCAGCGACTTCTTTCAATCTATCGCCCAACGTCCTAACAGTCCAATACCGCCAAAATGGGTCGCGTTCGTACCAAGACCGTCAAGAAGTCCGCCAAGGTCATCATTGAGCGTTACTACCCCAAGCTCACCCTGGACTTCGAGACCAACAAGCGTATCTGTGATGAGATCGCTATTATTGCTTCCAAGCGCCTTCGCAACAAGGTGAGAAATGGCGGCCCGAGAAGACGATAAGTGAAGACATGGACTGATTGATAATTTCAGATTGCCGGCTACACCACCCACTTGATGAAGCGAATTCAGCGTGGCCCTGTCCGCGGTATCTCCTTCAAGCTTCAGGAGGAGGAGCGTGAGCGCAAGGATCAATACGTTCCTGAGGTCTCTGCTCTGGACTTCACCCAGAACTCCGAGAGCGGCCAGCTCGACGTCGACACCGAGACCAAGGACCTCCTCAAGCACCTTGGCGTACGTCTACTCCTAATATCGATACTAGTCGGACGACATGTTAACAGTCTATGCAGTTCGAGTCTATCCCCGTCAACGTCATTGCCGTCACTCAGCAGCAGATTCCCGAGCGTGGTGGACGACGATACGGCGACCGCCCTCGCCGCGACTAAAAAATTGGTTTTGGGATTATTACGGGTGTCTGGCATTTGCAGGGTTTCACTACTTGGCGTCTTAGGACAGTGAGTGCATAGTCTCAAAGAAAGACTTTACGACCCCCCAAGGTGTCGCCGATTCTCTGGTTATTTCCAGGGATGACGCTTGATCGCCAAGTTACCCTTCTCGTTTCTGTGAATGTGACCTTGCCCAAGGCCAGCTCGCACGACAGGGACTGGGCCGAGGGATTGAAGGACTCGGTCCTCCAAATTAGTGCTGCGAGTGTCATGAAGGGGTATCTTTTATCCTTGCTGTGATGCTCTATGATACATGTGCCACCTAACGCCTATCCTATGAATCCTGCTACATGATTGATCAGTATTTTGCCTTTTCATCCTCCAGCTTGAGTTTCGTTTTGTAGCCTTCGACGAGTAAGTGTTCGTCATCGTAGGTCTCAGACTTGCTAGTCGTCGTGGAAGGTGCCTTTGCATCCTTCTCCTTAAGCGTAATGTTCATCTTATTGCTCTTGCTTTGAGATGCATCGGGTTCGCCTCGCTCGAGAGCAAGAGCCGCAGTATCGCGGGCAGCTTGTCTTTGCTCTTCCAGCTTGAGTTTACCCATCTCTCGAGCAGCCCGATCAACGTCCGTTTCCTTGGACTTGTCCTCATCAAGCAAATCGATCTCAATATCCGGAATGCCTGCACGTTCCCAAGCAGCTGTCTCATTAAGCTGAACCTTGACATAGAGAGCGCGTCGCGCACATTGCTGAGAACACCACTTTTCAAGGTCCTCACGCTTCATGATGTTGCCGTTGGAAGCAATCTTCCACTGACCGCCAGGCCCTGTATTCCTTCGTTGTCGAGCGCAGAGCGTGTAGCCACAAAGATCGTTCACATTGCGCTCGATGATGAGGTCGTCGTAATCCGAGGGCTGAAAAAGTCGTACATGAGCCTTGAAGTCGGCCACGTCGGACGA
This sequence comes from Fusarium aywerte, assembly GCA_013186375.1. Taxonomy (NCBI): domain Eukaryota; kingdom Fungi; phylum Ascomycota; class Sordariomycetes; order Hypocreales; family Nectriaceae; genus Fusarium; species Fusarium aywerte. Next base: position 49,384 of record JABCQV010000021.1, read on the forward strand.
AGCAGGGTTTGAGGCGTTATGGGGAGGTTCGCGGACACGAGGGTATTCGGAAAGGATGACCAAGCTCTCAAGGATTTCTGCTTCAAGGTCTTTGCGATGCTGAATGATTTTGGCATGCGCTAGAGCGATCTCTTTAGGGTCGGCGTCCCGCTCTTTGATTGACTTGGGCTTTTTGAGAATGCCCTTTGGGGGTTGCTTAGAACTTGATGCCATGATGGGTGAATATTACGATCTCGGAGAAATGATGTGCAATATTGTAGCTTCACTCAGATTCGAAAGCTCAGCAAGATGCCCAAGAGCCCCGCCGCCACAGTCAGCTCTGAGGTGTCACTAGCCACTCAGCAGAAGGAGGGGGAGTTTGCCCCAACTGGACCCTACATTGAATCGCCTAGGCAATCAAATCATTGCTTAGATCGCCCGGGCTGACAAAAACATGGATGCGAGCTTGGACGTCAAGACTTATTTTAAGAGTCGATATTTTTAATGATGGCCCCAGGAGATTAAAAGGACCTGGTGACCCAATTGAAACAAAGAATTGTTCCATCATGGATGATGCATTGTTGCACAACATCAAGAACGGTCTTCTTTCCATCTGGTCGCATTTATTGGACGCAAATGGTATAAAGCACTAGTTTCAAAGTTTCACAAGCTTCCTAGCATCTGGTCTATGCCTTTGTATTGCGCTTGGACGGATGTTTTAAACCAGTGTTTCTACAAGGCCCCCATGTTTTTCATGCCCGCCTGCCATCCGGACTGCTCGGCCACAGCAACTGACTGCAGATAACATACGTTGCGACCCCACGAATTAGAGATAAAGCGCAATGCTTGGACTCGCAATTACTCTCTGAATTCATCACATGTCTTGCATCACTGCTATCCACATTTCTTGACGCCTTATCGTGATAAATAAATATGGCCGACTACTATCGGGGCTAGGCATCAACTTAATTGGAAACTTCTCCAACGTTGTTATTGCAGTTACTCTTAGGTACTGTAACTCGGAGGTACCGCTGTCCACGCCTAACACCTAACACTTTTAGCCGTGAGATAGACGGAGTGACGGTCTCATTCTCTACAGTACGTGCTCACAGCGCTGACGTCGACAAACGCCCCAGCTTTACCTTAGGCTCTGGTCTATGCTCCGCTAAACACCACCGCCGCTTCCTTGCAACCTGCAACTCATCTCTCTTGTCTCTTGCTCGCTTGTACCGTCTTGCATCCTCTTTTATTAAGACCCCCGACATCGCGCATAATAATTCCCAGTACATATTCAAAATCAGGCATTGTCTTCCTACTTAACTGCGCCTCCAAGCAACTCAGAACTATACTCTCCCCCACCTCATTCGATCCCACAGGCTGACGACGCCCCCCTGTCGTGCCCCACACTCTACCAAGCGAGCTGTTGTTGACCTACGAACCCACGTACCGTCCCTTCGTACTCTATACAGCCACACACCCCGAACAGAGCAGCCTAGATCTGAGCCTCGGGCAGCATCTGTCCTGCAAGAGAGCTTTCAGAGGATCAATCACCAGCAAAATGGCCGCGCCATTCAAGGTCAAGGCCATCTATGAGTACTCATCGCCTCATGAGGACGACCTCAACTTTGATATTGGTCAAGTCATCACCGTAACCGATGAGGAGGATGCCGATTGGTATGGCGGGGAATACGTTGACGATCAAGGTGTAAAGCAAGAGGGCATCTTCCCTCGAAACTTTGTTGAGAAGTTTGAGCCTACCGCACCACCTCGTCCAGCTCGCACTCGTACCAAGAAGGAGCCCGAAACTGCCCAGTCCACCGAAGATATCGCTCCTCCCCCACCGCCACCTGTTCAGCAAGCGCCTCCTCCGGTGCCTGCACCCGAGCCCGAGCCCGAGATCGAAGAAGCCCATGAGCCTTTACAGAAGCACGCCGCTCCCGAACCAGCTGCCCCGGCTGTCCCGGAGCCTGCACCTCCAAAGCCCGCCGAGCCCGCTCCGGCGGCGGCTCCCACGCCTCCGGCTGCCCCTAAAGCTGCTGAGCCTCTAGCCCCCGCTCCAATTCAAGCTCCAGCTCCAGCTTCACCTAAGCCCAAGCCTTCCGGACCACCTCCGGTGTCAGAGAAGCCGAAGGCCAGCTCGTTCAAGGATCGCATTGCGGCTTTTAACAAACCCGCAGCACCTCCCGTTGCGCCCTTCAAGCCAAGTGGTCTAGCTGGCTCAGGCACAGGTTTCATCAAAAAGCCGTTCGTGCCTCCTCCTCCGAGTCGCAACGCTTTTATACCTCCACCGCAACAAACCCCAACCGCCAAGGTCTACCGGCGTGAGGAGGACCCTGAAATCAAGGAACGGGAGGCTGAAACACAGGGACAAGCTGAGCGAGCCGGGCTTGTGCCAACCGAAGGTCAGGGAGGCGAAGCTGGGGACCAACCCAAGCCTACTAGTCTAAAGGAGCGTATTGCGCTTCTTCAAAAACAACAGCAGGAGCAAGCTGCGCGACATGCCGATGCTGCTGCTAAGAAGGAGAAGCCGAAAAAGCCTCAGAAGAAACAGAGTATAAGCCATGCTGAAGCCTCGGCTGAGACTGAGGCATCGCCACAGGAGCCTCCAACTCCTCTCGAGCGCAAGGATACCCAGGACACTGAGGTCAGAACATCTACAGAAGAACCCCGAACAAATCGAATGCCGCCGCCTCCACGCCGTAAATCGTCCAAAGGACCCGCAGTCGAACCTGTTCACGACGGTAATGAAGCGGACATGTCTGGAGCTGGTGACACAACCGAAGGCAATGACGATCTGACGGAGCGTGAAGATAGCGATGGTATGTCCAGAGTTGCACCACGAGCACCCACGTTGCCCATACATGCTGGCCCTCCTCCTGAAACGCCTAAGAAGCAGGAGAGCGAGGAAGAGAACGAGGAAGAGGAGGAAGAGGAAGAGGATGTCGACCCTGAAGTCAGACGCAAGGAAGAGTTGAGGGCTAGAATGGCTAAAATGAGTGGTGGTATGGGCTTCCACGGCATGTTCGGTGGACCTATGCCAGCGCCTGCACCTCCACCAAAGAAAAAGAAAGCTCCGAAGCCAGAGCGCACTTCTGTCGACGAGAGCATTGGCGAGACCTCTCCGACATCTCAGGGTGCCCCACCGATTCCTGCAATGATGCCTCTTCCTGGGTTCGGCGGCCCAAGTAAGTCAGAAGAGCCAACTCTTTCTGAGGCGGAGCATGAGCCAGCTGCTCGCGCACCACCGCCTCCAGTGCCTTCACAGCCTCCTCGAGCTCCCGAGGCCGCTGAAACACCGGACGAGGAGGAGGATAATGAGGCTACCCCGGCGCCTCACTCTGCCCCTACAAGTATGTGACTGACCCTAATGAATCAAAGGCGATACTAAATTGTGTCCAGTTCCCCCACGAGAACCTGCAGGAGCTCCTCCTGTGCCTGGCAGCCGAGGAGCGCCACCTCCTGTACCATCCGATGGTAAGCAATCCCCTTCCGATAAGAAGAATCAGACTTATGACTCCATAGCTCGACCTCCTCCTCCTCCTGCACCTCCCGTCGACACAGTATCCCAGTCCGACGGGTCTGAATCTGGTGACGAGCTTTCCGGCGGCCGTGATAGCGAGAGGGAAGCACCTACCGTTACTGCAAGGTCTCCTCCCATGCCGCCGCCGCCAGTTCAACCTCCTCACTTGCCTTCAAGGTCTCCACCACTTTCTCCAACTCGTGAAGACTTCAGCCCTACGTCTCCTGGGTCCAATGCTAGCAATAGATTAAGTCGGCCACCACCTCCCATTCCAGGATCTGCACCTGCTCCTCCTATTCAGAGCCGGCCGCCGCCTCCGCCTCCACCTGGTGGCCCTCGACGACAATCGACTCAGGATTTCCAGGCACAGCCTAGAGGGCCTCCCCAAGCCGGTGAAGAGGAAGCTGAGGAACTAACCGAGTATGAAGGCGACTACGATACTGACATTGCTTCCTCGGTTCCCCACAAGGACGCATTGAAGGCTCACGCCCGTGATTCGAGTATTGAAGACAACACTCTCCTATCTCCCACTTCTGATGCTCCCGCCAATATACCGCCTCCTATTCCTACTGCGGCGGCTCCTAGAGCTGTACCTCCGCCTGTCCCTTCACAGCCGCCGCCAGAGAACAAGCGACTGTCAATGGAAACGCCTCGCGCCGCTCCTCCTCCCCCCCCTCCTGCAGATAAGCGGCCGTCCGTCGACGTACCACACGCAGCACCTCCTCCTCCCCCCCCAGCTAATGTCCTACCCCCACAGCCACCTCAGTCGCCTCGCCCAGAAGAAGACTACGACCCATACAACTACTCATCACCCCCTGGAGGGCAAGCATATGCCCCCAGAACACCAAAGATCGAGGAAGAGTCTCCCTTCCCTTCATCTCCATCTATCACTTCTCCTGTTGATCGGCGACCCCCTCCTCCGGCTGTTCCAGGTCGCACCTCTACCCGACAGTCTCTTGACATATCAAGAGCTGCTGCTGGCAATAGACGGTCTATGGACATGCACCGACCTTCAATGTCGCTGGAGTCGGGTTTTATTGCTAATGACATGGACCTTGCTATACAGAGTGGGTGGTGGAAGCAATCTAACCAAGTGCCGCCTGTGCTTCAAGGCCGTAAAGACATCTACTTCGAGGCTGAGGAGTCAACTTCTACCAACGGCGGGCAACAAACAACAATTACTCGTGAAATCTCCATCCTATATCAAGACTACTCACAAACTTTGTTGACCGTCCGCTACGATCCCTACGACCCATCAGACGTTCAGCTGGAGCAGCGCCACGAGCCCCCACCGCGTCCGCTACGCCAGGACCAGATGGAAGAGTATTACGAGCGCTTCGGCCGTCAGATTTCGACGGCAGTAGCATCTAAAAAGGATTCAGTCGTCGCAGACGGTACACCTCAAGGTCTCGTCTTAGAGCTTCTTAAGCCTTACAATGACGTCCTGCCACCTGTCGGCTCCCGTGCATACGGCGCCCTTGTGTACTCTAACATGGCCAATGCATCAACCCAGCAGAATGATATGATTCGAGCTGGCGATATCATCACTATCCGCAATGCCAAGTTCCAAGGCAAACACGGCCCAATGCATGCGAAGTACTCTGCTGAGGTTGGAAAACCTGACCATGTCGCGGTTGTGGCCGAGTGGGACGGTACCAAGAAGAAGGTACGCGCATGGGAGCAAGGCCGCGAGAGCAAGAAGGTCAAGGTGGAAAGTTTTAAACTCGACGATCTGCGTAGCGGAGAGGTCAAGATCTGGCGCGTCATGCCACGAAGCTGGGTTGGCTGGAACAGCCAGTCTTAGTGCAGCTGGGAACGACGCAGCGAAAGTGATGAGTATCTTCGCAAGAGGATGTCTATGATGATGACGACGACGAATAACACGAGGGAGTCAATACTGTCCGCAGGGCCGTGGCTGTATCCCCGGGCGCTGAGTGGTGGGTTTAGGGTTCAAGAGCGATACAGGAGAAGGATATGAGCACTGCGAGAGGTGTGTACAGTTAGGATGGGGAACGAGTGGAACATGAAAGATTTAGTTAGTTGTAAAGCAGTTCGATTCAGTAGGTTATGTTATCAACCGATGCATCCTGTCTTGTCTTTGTGTCACTGGCGAGTCTAACTTCGGCATCCTACAAATGTGAAATCCCATGATTGTTTCCGCTTCAAACAAGTCTCGCATAAATCCGAGACATACTTTATTTCAGGCACGGTCCGGCCGTCTACACAACAGTTCCACGGCCACGTTTCTGACCATAGTCTGTTACGAGCCACGCCTTGTGAGGTTACATTGTATAAGCCCGAACAAGCATCATGCCTCTTCCTTTGCTTTTGATCGGCAGGATCTTCAACTGCGGTAGCTGGGTCCAGACCACAGAAGGATACCACTTCGACTGGCCATGTATTGATACTACACAAGTCCACCGTTGAATCGAAAAGGAAGTTGCATGAGACAACATCAGTAAGAGAAAGATGGTGATGGGCAAGAGGCTGCCACAAGTGCCGGATTCGTGCAACAAACGAGGTAGGGTAGCAGAAACTACATATCAAATTGAAGGTACAGAAATGGAAGAAGCATATACAGTCTGAGCTTCAACAACCCAACCAAGTTACCGCAGCCGCTATAGTACCGAAACTGTTGGATTTTCCGCTATATCCGTGAATAAACCCGATATGCATTTTGAGTGAGAAGTGGGATGACAAATCAGACCATACTTTCCTGGTATCGGATGAAAAGGAATTAAAGTTCTATGGCAACAAGACACGAGGGCTCAGTGGACGGAATATACCCAAACCAGAAGCTGTAGATGAATAATGATCTTTTGTCTGTATACATAGTAGTTGTGGCGGCAGGCAGAAGATGGTCATGGCCTGCGATTGAAAAGCTTTGGGCCTGCGGTAGCATGTTGAGCATCAGAAACTTACATCCAGCAAATGGCTGATGCTCGTTCACTTGTTGGGCAGAATGTGTAGATGCGCGAGGAGAGTGGCAGCAAATGGTGCAGTATCCGAAGATCTGGCGTCTGACCATTCGGATCATCCCCAAAACCATCCACGTACCGTATTTATCGCCTAAAGCTCGTTCTGCAAGAGCCTGATAATGGCATATTTCCCATGTTCCGCCGACGAGTCGGTGCCTCTATATTCAGCAAATAAGCGAGACCGCAGGGAAATAGAGCGATTCAGATGCAAAGCGGGACATCATTTTTTTTCTTCAACATGAATTTAGGCCGTGCAGCTATGCTCGACTCTCAGTACTGTAGTGCTGTGACGGCTATCGATTCTGAGGCCTGACATTGATGTAGCTAGTAGCACTTGAGAGTTTTGTCATAACACCAATCGTCTAAGCGCCATGATGTTGTTAACTTCTCGATTAAGCAATTGTGCAGTAGCGAGCTTAGTTCCCGTAGCATTGCGTCAATCCGACCTGCTGGTCTCGGATAGATGCAGAAGCGAAAAGATGGACAAGGAAACAGATCAACTGCGCTAAAACGCGACTTGGGTCGAATTCAATGAGATTGGGCCAGACCAAAGACAAAGTGAGGTCAGCTCGGTGACCTTCAGAGTTGAAGCTTACCAAAAATATTGCAGTGACGACATAGAGCTCAATGAGTGGTTCATCCAATATGGTCCAACTCCAGTTTCGTGTATGTCGTCCAAAACGGCAATACGGGTAATGTGTAAGCAAAGTCTGCTTCCCTAAGCTTCTAGCAAAAGAACTGCAGTTCGGTATTGCGACCTCACGATGGTCGGCTCAGGCACGCAATGCCAAGGATGATGAGAAGTCGATGAGTTGACGATTGCAGTGATTCTAGAGACTGCGAACACGATTTTCAGGGTGCTCCTTCGATTGAGACAAGAACTATATGTCTTGCGATTGGCCAAAATACTCATCGAACAAGGGCTAGAGCTCACAAGGGCGAATCGGCGGTCAACACATGAACAAGGACTGCAGCTCGATGGGTCGGTCATATTGGTGGTCAACGCGCATATTCAGCGCCGTGAGGTGCAAACGAAGAGGTGGGGGAAGCTATAGAGTAAATAAAATACAGTGATCGGGCCCAGATTGAAGATTCTCTCGCTTGTGTAAAACATTTGCTGCACGGTTCAAGCCCAGAATGTGACTGTGTAACAACTTGATAAAGATGTGTCTAGAAGACCTAGATGCTCCAAGAGTTCGTGGCGTCTCGAGTCCTGTACATCTGGGCGTTTTCATGGTGCAGGAGTTGGGTTTCCACTTTGAAAGCAGGGCTTTCCCTGCGTGTCAACATCGACATCCGTAGGATCTGAAATGCCATCAGTCGAACCCCATTCTAGGTCTTCAATGGATATGGTAGAATGGGCTAGACGTCATCGCAGTTATTTTGTAATGGCTATTTTGTAATCAACCAAATAGCCTTATGACAAGCATCACTTTCCAAATATCAGCGGCCAGCAAAGCCCTGAGTTGGCTGACCCGCTGGACGCGGGACGGCCCAGTGCCTAGTTAGCCGCAATGAGTCAATCAACTTCCAGTATTGGCAGTTTGGCGACTCCGTCCGTCTGGCGCAGCGGATAGATCGTCGAGGCTGGTATTGTAAGCTGTGGCCTTGTGGGAAGGAATTTTGCTGGACAGCAGTTTGCTTGCCTAATGGACCCATGTCATGACAGGACCCCAAATAGCAACAATTCGACACTAAGTCAGTTGGGCCAAAGGCGGAGTCGAGGCCATTCGCAACCTGACCGTCTCGATTGACAGTGACAAGCTCGTGGCTCAGTCATAGCTCAGTCGTCATTGCAGCCTCGTCACCGACATTGCCAGCACAGAAAGCCATCGCTCAACATACTCATGAGGCGAACACGGTGGGTAAAGAAGGCTGACGCGTTCTACCGTGACGGCGGACTGACATTAGATCCTCACGACTAAAGATTCTGCGCAATCCATTTGGCGAGAAAAGATAAAGGGTGAGATGCCGTGGGATCCAATCGGTCATGCATATGAGATTCCGGGGTCACCAGGGTGGCCTACAACATTCTGGATCAAGGATAGAAGCCCAAAAAGACCCGGAAGTGTCAAAAGTGAAAAATTGATTTGGGTGATTGATTCTACGCTTGGTTGGTGGAAGCTGACCATTGAGGTGGGTGGTGAAGGAAACGTTGAGTTACCCTAAAACAAATGCAAGAATCTGATGGGATGGGATACACAGACATGAAGGTCATTGAGTTCCTCTAATCCAAAATAGGTAGTTATAAAAACATAGCATGATACATTTACATCCATGACTACCTACTGAACTTGGGAGAGCTCGAAGAAGTAGGTATTCTGTAATAAGCGATGCCTGAGGGTGCGTAAAATGCCTAACTGGAAGCCTGTGAGAGGCAACTGGCACCTTCCGTGCAAAACATCACACAAACTCGAAGAGGAAGGCACGAATAGCCTAATAGACCGGACGAAATGGGAAAGTAAGATCCAGAGAGTAGAGCACCGATTCGGAATGCCTCGTGACTTGCCCAGAGTCATCTACATTACTCACCTCACTTGAAATCTTTCACAATCAGGACAACCCCCCAACAAACCCTTGACAGGCAACTGCACTCACGGGCCTTTCTACCGTTATGTATCGTACTGTGTAGTGCAGTGTAGCCGTAGGTGTAGTGTTGGACCAGCCGGGACTCATCCCAGAAACCCGCCAGCCTGTCTTTGGCCAAGAAACTGAGACGTCCAGGGCATGTTGCTCGTTTTCGTTTGGTTTATCGATGATGAGCAATAATTGGGCCGTGAGACAACACACGACGAGTCGAGTTTCAACACCACTCCACTATGACCTCGCGGGGAAAAGTGCAAGGAAAGAAAAGAGAACACAGCTCTAACTCTGTGCGTGGTCACAAAAGATTGGCGGGTTTTGGGGAATTTGAAGAACCGTAACGTTAGTAAGGGTCCTCCCCGAACCTTGTACTACTCTAATAAAATAAAATAAAGCATCACAAGTTACAGCACCTAAGAAGCACGTTAATTATTCGGTTTTGGTCCGAGACCACCTTAAATCTTGACTGGATATCATCATCGCAGTCAAGCCCGTCGAGTCATCAAGCTTACAGCAATTAACATGCAGCACTGCGCCAATCCTCACTTGACTTGATCGACAACCACTTCAGTAAGATCCCATCGATCGACGGGCTTGGAAATCCACGACCCTGACTGAGAAAGGATTGCCGCCATCACCCTAGCAGACCGAATCGACGGGACGAGGCAACAGCCCACCTATGGTGTGACTATGAGCTCGACATGAGCTTCCAGACAGCCACTGCACCCCCAGCTGTGGTCTGTCCTGGGCGGTACACCGTCACTACGTCCTCACACGCGCACCCTCACGCTCGTTTTAGTGGCCGAGCTGGGGCCGATGTACACTAGGGATCTGATCCGGGGCACTCTGCTCCTTAAACCACCTCCCACTATGAACCAGAGCCACTACATACTTCCTACTACGCAGGCATGTACTATTAGGCATTCGACCTCGATACAGCCGTGTATGATGTGTGTCAAAAGTTGGAATGTATGGCCTAGGATTATCGTCCACTTATCGTTGAAATCTCCTCCCTGAATAGCCAGGTTTTTTCATGGCGTCGTCTGTGTCCATGTGTCTCTCTAACAGTTGGCATGAAAGTAGCCATGCTATGCTTTGCGACCAGATATTGCTCACTTTTAAACTCTGCCATCCAACAGAAGCTAGGGCTGCAACAGTGTCACCGCTGGCTGCAACAACAGGCACTAGGGGCGTGTATCGAAAGTTAAGCACGAGATGGGCGAGCCTGAGGCCGGAGCGAGGCGTTTCCTCTCTCCCCGTCGTAGTCCGGGTTGACAGGTGGTTCCAAAGTGGTCCGTCCCGCCTAAGAGAATCGACCAGGTTCCTTATGTGGCCTCGAGTCCATGCCTGAACACAGCACACGTCTTACTGTACCCCTGGCATCTTAAGCTCCACTGGTTGCGTATTAAGGTCAGGCTCGGTACCAAATAAGCCCCCCTCCCCACCTTCTACCAACGTCTATTAGTCTACTACCACCCATATCAAGGCAGAACTGACTTGAAGAAGATATATCTCTGCGATTGTTTCTCTTCATACTCACGAGACTGCCAATTCAACGGCTATAAACTCTTAACCAACCTTACTGAACCTGGCTGTGTCATATATCTCAGTCTATATCATTTAACCACATCCTCAAGTATATTACGCGACACATCATCACTTAAACTCTTCCCTTCCCAACACTAAACATCGACACCACTTAAACAGCTCCTGAACTATATTTTGTTCACAACATCAACCTGGATCGCACAACATTGTACCTCATTCAATTGACAAATACCAAACAATGACGCCCAATTCATCATTACGGCGGCAACGCAAAGTTGTCATCACTACTTCCCCCGCCCCTTCAGACTCTGATTCACGCCGCGACTCCTACTTTTCGGAAGCGTCTCATTCAACAGCACCTACATCTTACCACTCAGCTTCTGGATCAAATAACAAAACCCTCGATGTATCCCGGCACCGCCAACCGACAGCACCCAAGATTACATCAACAGCTGCTGAGCGCAGATTCGACACTGAATCTTCGTCTTCTATTGTCACATACGACTCGGTTCTGTCGGAGATGGCACCCTTGCGTCGAGACTTGCCTGTAGGCGGCGAGGAAGCTGAAATCGGAACTGAAGATGAGGAGGAAGAGGAGGACGAGGAAAGTGGCGACGACGACGACGATGATAGGGAGGACAACCAAGAGGAGGCAGATAAGGATTTTATCCTGTCCGATCCAGAATCGCTTCATATCCCCCCAGTGCTTCCTCCTTATCGCGGTACCTCCAACGAACGCCCGTGCCGGCCATCTACACCCCAGGATTTTGCTCGCCTATTTCCCTCGCTGGACCGACTTGCCGTACGCCACGACGATTGCACTTCGGATGGTAACATGAATCTCCGGGTCGACACCGTCGTTCCCTTCGGACACACTCGACGGACACTTGCGGTCCAGCTATTCCATCTCCGCATGCACGACCTTGCCCGCCGAGAGTTCTCATTGCGCCGCTATTGTCGTGACTCTGGACGAGAGGTCTGCAACTCCAAACGAGAATATGCTCCAGCATCTTTAAGTACTGTTGCTGCAGCACGCCCTGTCATTCAACGGTCAATGAGCTCAGCTATGCGTACAATGACGACCCCTTTTCATCGACCGACGTCCAGCGGCACCTCGGTTTCCAAACCCGGCAATGCAGCCAGCGCCTCGACAAACTCCGACAACGCCTCCGTATGGTCCGGCTCGCACCACATCGAGAAATCAGATTCGCAAGCTCCCAAACCCAAGGCACGAATGGTTCCCACCAACCGCATCAAGCTCGAGTTCAGCAACTATGCCCGTGTAGACATTGCGCGACGAGGTGGACGCACAAACAAGCGATATGAATTTGCTTGGTGGGGTCACACGTACGCCTGGAAGCGTGTGATTGACAAGAACCTCAATGTTGTCTCATTTCACCTTGTTCGAGATGGTCATGGTGCACCCGTCGCTCATATCGTTCCTGAGATGCGCAGCCCTAATCAAGTTCTTGACGACGAAATGGCTGGTGCCTGGGTTACTCCTTGCTACATATGGATTAGCGACAACAGCATTATTGATGCCATTACAGATGTGGCTGAGTAAGTGACTTCGCATCTCTTTCAAGATGATTTTGATCTAACAGAGCTTTAGTGTGATTATCTCCACCGGCCTCATTTCCCTTGTCGATGACTGCATTAAGGAGAGATGGCAAGCCAAGAAACCTTCACACCGTGCCATCCGCAGGAACACTGGCGATGTGAATCATTCCAACCCTCGCTCGTTTATGCCCAGCTTCTTTCAACGCCGCCACTCAGAAGAGCACTCCTCAAGCCGTGGCTCGTTGAGATTTGGCCGGAAGCCTGTCGCTGCATACTAACAGGCAAACAACTCGGATTACTTCGATTGATCATAATTGGCATCTTCCCGGGCGTTCCAATCAGATTCTGTTGGTCTTCATATTCATTCTACCATTTTTGTTTTAATAATTTCTCTTTTTGGTTGTATATGTATTTTATCTGCCCACGCCTACCACAGATTGGTATGGCTACGAGGTATTGAACAGGCATTTGCGGGATTCGAAATTTCATCCCCATGGTATTAGCAAGTAAGGCGCTTCGGAGTTTTGGACAGGGCCATGAGAAATGGGAAACCCTAGGATTGATGATCTGGCGTGGGTTGGTACATACTACCCGGTGTTTTTGTTTACTCCGGACTGGACTACGCCTTCTGACCCTAGATATGAAAATGGGTGTGACTCGGAACGAATTGAATCATTTCTGCATTATTGAACTGCCAGAAACAGATACACAAAGTAGTTGACGCTACAAATCAGGCTAAAGTGCACACAATAATATATCATCATTAGCTGACACGAGCGGCGAAGTTGATAAATCCTTTTATGGTCTTGCGCAGAATCTTTGGACAGATGCATGTCTATTTCAACCGTTCATTGGTATACCTCAACCAATGGACCCGTGCAGCCATCCATCAGCAGGAAAAACCCTCACGCACTCTCCATGTAACCCCTGTCATACCAGCTCTGGATGCGCCTGGGGATGTGGAAATCGTGCCACCGTAACGCCACAGATGCGGGGGAAACGTCCGGCTCTTTTTCATTGCTTTTCATTGCTGCCGGTGTGCCTTGATTTAGTAGCTGCAGTCTGTAGGTGACGTCCACGCAGATCTGGCCAACTAGTTTGGCTGTCGATACCTTGCCAGACGGTAGCATATTGCAAAGACGTCGGAAGCCGTTGACTTTTACTGCTGCTCAACATCATCGTGCCCGTCCGTTCTGCCAAACCATGTGCCAAAGTCGAGCTTCATGAGCAGACGATTGATACCACCGACCCGCGCAGCCGTAAAGCCTCCACGTTCCTCTGCATCGTCTGTATCCCGTGCTCTGCCCCGTCGCTTCTCCTCCTCGTCATCTACCTCAGTGGCAGTGGCGGGAGATGTGTCGCCCTCCCATTCCGCTGTGAAGATAGGGTCGGACTCGAGTGCGCGCAGTGCGGCGACGACATCCTCTATGCCGGAACGGATGCGGGATTCGATGTCGTGGAGGCGACGCTTGACGTCCCGCTCTTCGGACTCGAGGTCGACAAAGGCATCGACTACACCGGCATCTGTTTCGAGATCGATAGAGGTGTAGATAGCGTGTAGACGGTGTAAGTGGGCAACGAGATGATCGATATGGATGAGGAGATTATAGAGAGGTTGTGTGAACGTTGGTTGGGTGAGAAGTAGACGGTGGATGAGGGTGCGTAGGTAGAGCCGATGTGCCGTGGAGAGAGTCTGAGGATCTTGGGGAGGAGTCGAATCTGGTGATTTGGGAGTTTCGTTTTGAGTTGCAACCTTGTCGTTCTCGCTGTTTAACCATATATCATCATCGTCCTCCTCTCCTTCGTCGATACCACCGGCCTCATCTTGGAACTTGGTAGGTGTCGGTGCTCTAGACCGTCCATGCTTGGGATCATTGGCTGTCAGCCACTCGTGGAAACCCTCCCATAGCCCAGCTACGATCTCTGTCTGGAGGTAGGCTTCTGTCTCGGCAAGGAAGAAGATGGCAGCGCTGGCAGTTGTCCATGAGCTGCGCATAGATGACGATCGTGCTGTCCACCTCTTTCGGAGAAGAATGATCTGCTCCCGATCTCCTCTTGATGTTGGATGATGGCGTCGTAAGGATGTGATCTTCCATAAATCGGTAAGTCGGATGTGCGCTCTGCGCATTGACAGTAAATATGCGTTGATACACGAGTAAATCTGGACATCAGATGGTGATAGGACCATGTCTAACGGTGCAGGTATTTGTATAGACAGTAGCGAGGGGACGGAGAATAGGAGGTTGCGGAATGGTGATTCGGATAACAGGTTGGCAGCCTCTCGACTGAGACCAGAACCAGAACCCAATGGTGTTGTTGTCTTACTCTTGGTGAGGTTGAGTCGCAGGAGATCTCGAGCAAGCTCAAGTTGCTCGTCTTCCTCAGCGTGCTGACCCTGCATGGATGCCAAGACAGCCCACGTCCTGGCAAGAACCGCAGCAACCTCACCCTCTTTGACCGTCACGTTCTTCAGACCATCTCCTTTTTCGTAAGCCAAGTTATCCGCTCTCCTCCATCGACTGCGGATCTTCTCGTCTGCCTCGTGGGTCAATTGCATGGCAAATTCACCACGACCAAGCAGGAAAAAGTCCCTTAGTAATTGTAACATTTCCGTCACCTTGGCCAGTGGAAGAAGTTTCTGGAGTGTGTTCTCGGATAAGGATATCCGGACGGCAATGATGGCTCTTGAAAAGCTGGTGCTTTTTAACGGAAAGGAAAGGCTCGATAGTTCCTGTAGTTTGGACGACAAGTGGTCCAGACCACGAAGTCCCGAGTCTATATTGCTCTTGACTCTGATGTGATTTAGGGACTTGCCGATGAACAACATTGACGAAGCTGTGCCTGGCGTCACGAAGGCGGGCAACAGACTCGACCGTGATATATACTCCTGTTTCTATTAGCAATGCCTTGCAAGACTTTGTACCCAGACTAACCTCTTCGGACTCTTCCACTTTCTGGACGAAAAAGTCTTCGCTTCCAAAGCTTGGAAGTCTACCATATAAGATCCATGCCGATACCTGCTTCAGCCAAGCAGTTTCGGCGACCGCGACAAGACTCAATGCCGTCTCCTGAACATCCCTATAACCGCTCTGTAGCTCAAGCCGTAAACGGTCCATAAGCTGTGCTCCATGGCACACATCGCCCTTTTTGTCTTTGGCCAACATAAACTGTACCATCTCCCATAGCCAATCCATCCTCCTAATCCAGTCCTTAAACTCGCCCATGACAGCCGTTAAAGGCACAATATTGTACGCACCCACCAGCTCTGGGTCATCCTGTAGTATGCTTTCCTCGACGTCGAGAACTTTGCGCTGAAAGGCAGCTAGGTGAATCGAGTCTATAGCTGTCGCAACGGCTCGGCATATGGTCGATGGGTGCGAGTTTGCTACTTGGGCTGTGTAGCTGATGAGTTTGATGTGGACGTCGCTAAGGTGGGCGGCTGAGGCGAGAAGTTGCCGCTCGGCGGGCGAGACCCCGGATAGAGCATGTGGTTGAGTCGTATCGGTTCGTAGGAGAGGGGACGGGTGTCCCGAGAGGGAGAGGAGGATTTCGTGGAGCATGGTTCTGGTTGTGGTTCGGGAGATCTTGAACATACAATTAGCGGTGATGCATCACGAGATAGTCTAAGAATGGTGGGGACACACCGGTTTTTGGCTTTACTAGACTTGATGAAATCGCCAAAATCACGAAGAATAATTATGATGACGCCGATGAGCTCGAAACGGCACATGAACCAGTCACTTGTCCGTTTGGCAGCAGGCCGTTATGGAGGGAGGTTACTCTGCTGCACTCCCAAGATGGGATATCTGGGCTCTATTTTCGACCAATGGGTGACATTCAGCCGAGCTCAGACAATGCGACGTCTCCGATTTCGTGGTCTGGGAATGTTTTGGCCTTTAACATTGCACGCCATAAACAATAAATGTTTTTGATAGGCTTCAAAGTGAAGCTCTTCTAGGCGCGACGCGATGGCAGCTACTGCCCCGCGATCACACCGTATACCAAGGGAGAATTTCATACTGTACTTGTAAATCACTTACACCATCCCAGAATCTGGATATTCGTTATTATTAGCAAAGCTTAGAATTCAAAGCTGTCCTATCCGTACTTAAACGAAAGATTGGCTTTTCAAAATGCATTATTGATCAAACCCGCATACCGCCCAACAGAAAGTTCAAATGAACCGCACCAAAATCAAGTCATAAGTAACCGCTAGTCCGATATCTTCCCACTTCAGTACCGTCCGTTGGCGGGCTTCTTGCCATTGGGATCAAAGCCACTTGCGACGCTTGCATTATCGCCATACGTGCTATGCGCTCCTTGGCCGTTGCCCTCTCTTGTCTCGACGCCTCCGCCTTCTGTACCTCCAACAATAATCTCGCCACCACCCTTGACCTTGCCCACTACCATGCCCTTTGCGACACTCTTGAGAATGGCGCGTCGGGACACACCTGTCACATCAATGTAGACAAGTCCAACGTTCTTGACACCGCCACCCAAGTTGCGCGACATCTCACCAGCTTCAGGGCCCCAGCGATGACCGACAACAGTTGTCACACTGGAAGATGTGCCAGTGAGTAAGTTGCGACCAGCTTGTTCGATACCATCGACGACAGTGTTAAAAGCCATCAAGCTCTTGTTGAGCACACCTGGCTTATAGGTATCAATGGCCTGGCCATCCTTATCATATCCTCTAGCTCGTCCATCCTTGCGGCGGGTAACGGTTGCACCGAGATTCTGCGCCAGGTTACCGATGGTACCGACCGTAGAGGCTGAAAAGGTAGCTGCCTTGGTAGAGAAGGTGTTGATTCGGCGGATGTGCTCATGTGTAGTAGGAGCGAATGTAACAGGCTTGGCATTAGGCTTTGTTTTCTGGGTAAAGTTGTCGGCTTGGCTTTGAAGTGTTCTGGAAACGACATCGGACGTGGTGACAATGAGTCGAGACGCCTTGGTTGCGCTGCTTATAAGAGTCGACTTTTTGTATGCAGGGTGCATATCCATTTCAGTCCATGGCTGCGAAGCAGGCTGGACAGAGATGTTTTGGCCTCCATCGGTAGGAAGGGCGATCTCGACAGGTTCTGCGCGCGTGTTAGCAACTCCATGCGAACTTGATGGATTTCTCTAGTACATACCTTTGGAACCGGGCTTGACCTTGCTGTCTTCCACAACCTGGTAGCTGTCAGTCAGCTCTCCCAGAACACTGCCGTCTTCCTCGTCGATAAGCACGATTCGACCACCACCGTGTGCGCTCTGGCTGCCCTGGGCATACCCCTCTCCAGGATTGTAGTCAGCTGGGTTATAAGCAAGGAGTTGCTCCCCGGCAGCTTCGCGTGCCTTGGCTTGTGTCTTTTCGGAGGGTCGTGGCGGGTGTGGGGGAGCTGAACGCTCGAGGAACGCAGTGCACTGGGCGAGAATAGTCTCGAAAGTGTCGACATCTTCCTGAACACCGGGTCGAGAGTTGGTAGGAGGAAACTCGATGCGGGTAAAAGCACCGCTGTCGGGGCCAAGATCCCAACGAGGAATCAGGTAGCTTGTAGGAGGCTGATGGTAGATCTGCGTCGTGGCAGGAAGAGGAAGGTCGAGCTCGGGAGGAAGGTGTAGGTGGAGGTAGAAGTCCTCTTCGCCATCGGAGCCAGTTCCTGAAGGCTCAACAAAGCCAGATGAGGTCGGGACCATCAGGAGCGATAGGGTCTGAGGGCCCGAACGAGTAAGGGACTGTTCCTTGCCATTGGTAATGTGGTATGCGTTGATGCCCTCTACGGCGTAGAGAAGTTTTGGATCCTGTTGAAAGGGTTGTTAGCAAGGTAGAGATGCAAAGGCAGACGTCATGGGCAGGACAGGGTAGGTGTTATGATGCGCTCGAGGTACGTCTTGACTTACATTAGACATGTTTGCTAGAATGTGCTGTTTGATTGATAGAGAGGGATGCAATTGCAGGATTTAGAAATGGAGAAGAAAAAGAAGTATAGACTTAGGTCGACGAGACGCAGACGAGAATAGGGGAGAGATGTTGGAATCTTGGAACCTGGGAAGTCGCAGAGTCAAGATGGAGGGGTCACCTCAGGTTTATGACAAGCACCCTGATCCACCACCACCAACTATAGGTGCTGGTAGACAAGACAAGCGCGATGCGCGTCAATGCAATGCAATACAATCCTTCGTTTTGAATTTTTGTATGCTCGGCGGCTGTTGCAAGTGATTGATTTGCAGAAGAATGTGACGTTGGCTGCAAAGGTACCCCATTCTCATCAAAGAGGTGGGCGTCTGTCGGCGCTTAAATTCATTCAACTATCGATCTTCTGAAGCCTGTGAGGCCTCTTAGAAGGCGGCGACGTCATTCATTGGTTAATGCGCCATCATGGAACACATGCCCCTGTTATCGCCACCTTTTTAGTTGACTTTCTGGTATGGTGTGACTTCTTTTGCGACTGTACAGTACTGTAGGAATGAATGACATAGGCAAATAAACAAGAAATCGTTGAAGTTTCTTTATGTTGAGGTAATTGCCATCAAATATGGGAGAAGTAGATTACAAGATTGCGTAGGCAAATGGGCGAAGCACTTAAGCTTAAAGTCTGGCTTTACTTCAGAGGGGCCCTTAAAGGCTAACCCAGCTTGGCATTTTGCTGTACCGGTAGTGTGTTGATCTGACCAGGATGATCATATGGAACAGCAGTTATTGGTGAATTTTCACAGTTTGATATTTGTGAGACAACATTGTCGTTTGATGAGTTATGAAATGTATAACAAATGTCCCACACACACAAGGAGATGCATGGCGGGTATATGTTGAGCCGAAGATCTAGATTCAACTTCACATGCAAGCATGAAGTTTTTAGTGTAGCAAGAATTGTGTGCAATTCAACTACTAAAGAACTGTTCCTGGTGGATTCTCATTAACAAAAGGTCCCATCCAATTCTCTTTGACCTTCTTTATTACGGTTTGTAAAGAACTTCTACCGAAGTCACTCCCGTGCCCACAGCTCAAGTTAAAAACGGCTCCGTTAACCGGCCCGGTAAAACTCTTTCGAGGTCTCGGTCAGCTACTCGGATTTGAGTCTCGAACTACCGTTCTCATTCCGACTGCCACCTACAGCATTGCGCTATGACTCGGCCGACGCTACCGAGACTGATCCGCATCTGGCATTTCTTCCACTTAAAATACCTGCGGGTAATTATTCTGCTATTGTTTTACTGCTCTACGTAGTGGATTGATCATTCCAGGTACTAAAAGTCAAGTCGATTTAATCCAAAAGCAATGTCCTACCGGTACTGCCTTCTGTATTGATCATTGTGGTAAAACCCCCACGATTAGGAGCTGAAGAAGAGGGAAGCATTACCGGGCAAAACCCGCAATGGTTCGTTCAAATCTTTTTATCATGTTATTTTACCCCATCATTACGTATCAGTTTACCCCCAGTATCGCCAACCCCATATGGAGTTCCCACATTCACTGAGAAGCCTTTGCTGGGGGGTCTATCTGGGGTTAAACCATCGACTCAAAGGGGAATATTATGGTCATCAGCAGATGGCTATCGCTTGAGCAAACCGGAACTTTATTTAATTCGAAAAAATTGACTGAAGATTAGCGGAACTCTCAAGATTAATGAAGTCACTTTTATTTTAACTCGTCCTTTGCTTATAGTAGATGAGAATTCGTCAGTCAACGGATCCTTCATATCGGCATGACTTTCCTAAGTGGTTTTTGACATTGTCATGATCTTGAGGCTCTGTAGGCGAACCAACGGCACACTAATTTAGTCTGACATATCCTAGGTATAGTACTTTCTGACACTTTTGAATGGACAATTTTCCGGTAAAAGTCCCATCCGGGGGCTTGGGTGCCCTTGTGGTACATCTTCAATAAAGGAGAGTAGCAAGGATCCATGTCCTTTCTTACCCAGATTTTATGCACCTCTGGCCTGTAGATTACCATGTCAGGACTAGTGACTCAGCTGCGTGGGCCGTCGATAGCATCTTGTAAGTCGGCATGAGAACACGATGGTCGGCCCGGAGTTTCACTTTGCTATGGATCCAATGTTGATATATGTAGCTCGTGACAAACAGAAATTTCTCGTTGAACGGTAGCCCTACTTGGTTTAAATAGTTTCGTAACCCATTGAGAGAACGATAACCCTTCATGTCACATCTTCCCTGTCTGTGAACAAACTTCAATTTGATTGGAAATACTTCGCTATATCATTCAACTACTCCTAAGTAACTTCCGAAGAACCACGCAACACAGGTCCGCTGAGATATCTGTATATTGCCTTGAAGACCTATTTTGATACTGCGAAAAGGGCTCTGGCAGAGCACAAACCGCCAAAATAGCTTCCCAACTTCGCATCCAGTCCATACTCTCGCCCATAGAAACAGAGGGCAGCAAACCGTTGGAGGCACCTTCTCACCCGTTACCGAATTCGAAGCGAAAAATTCAAGAACTATCCCGCGCCCAAGAGGGCACGTCACCGGCGTCAAGCTGGCTTGCCAACCATGACGAGCAGCCCAGGTGCGACGCTGGTGACGATGACCTGGTTTGGACCCAGACACCATCCAACTCTGATGAAAGGGCCGGGAGGAGAAGTTCCAGAACGAAACCACCGATGAGATCTAGTATCGCATGTGTGCGATGCAGGAAATCGAAGATCAAGTGCGACAACGATGGAGGGAATAGTCCTTGCGACCATTGCATCAAGGGAGGACACGAATGCCAATATCCTGTACCAGCCCCTATCCCACCAAAGCGAAGCGCCCCTCCAGCCACAAGCAGATCAGAAAAGGAATCTCAACAGGAGAAAAAGAGACCAAGGAAACTAGACGATGTACCTGGTCATAATAGTGAAAGGTCCACAGCTTATGCAGCAGAAATTCTTGCATATCCCTTCTTAACTACAGAGCTTTGGAGTCAACTGCTCAGCATATATAAAAAACACTATGCGACAGAACT
The DNA here is from genome assembly GCA_013186375.1 of Fusarium aywerte. Taxonomy (NCBI): domain Eukaryota; kingdom Fungi; phylum Ascomycota; class Sordariomycetes; order Hypocreales; family Nectriaceae; genus Fusarium; species Fusarium aywerte. The sequence continues at coordinate 70,499 of JABCQV010000021.1, forward strand.
TCCTTTTATTCACTTGCCATCCCTCAAGGAAAAGATGAGCAGCGAACCTGGACAGAAGCAGGACCATTCGTTGGAACTGAACATGGTACTGCTCGGTATCTTGACACTTACAGCTCGATTTCATCCAGACCTAGTGCGCTACGTGACGCACCTGCAAAATTCACAGCATGGGAATACTCGTCCGCGCACCTCACAGCCTAAACCAAACCCAGTGGCTGCATCTGACTTCTTTGCCACTGCTCTCACTACAGCCATGGGTCCGCTGCGAACAGTCATGGACACCATAACCGTGGAGAGAGTTCAGGCATTTCTCATGCTTGGTCTATTCGAGTGGAGTCAAGGGCATGAGTCTGCTTGGATGTATGTTGGAGTTTCAGTTCGAATGGCAAAGCTGTTGAAGCTTGAGCTTGACGATCAACGGATGGGTTTGTTGGACAATCGGGCATCTATGCCACAGAATTTTCGAACAAGGTCGGCCGAAATCGCCATTGTTAGAGAAACTCGGCGACGGACAATGTACAGTTGCTTCATTCTTGATCGCTTAATGGGACATGGAAGTGACAGAGCCCTCAGTACTCCAGCTGAAAACCTGCGGATACAGTTGCCATGTTCTGAGATGGCATTTGACCTGTCTCTTGATGTCTATACAGGATTTCTACAAGCACCCGAAGGCTTTATTCAACCGCAAATAAACGACGACTGCACTTTGAGTCAGTTCATCAGACTGACCGAGATATGGAGCAAAATCTCCACGTACAGCTCAATAGGCGGTCGCTTACAAGAAACCTATCCTCCCTGGGATAGTAGGTCGAGGTTCTATGAGTTGAGATCGAAGATAGATGTATTCTATGATGAACTGCCGGATACATTTGCTTTATCCCGACAAAACTACTACCGTCACGACAACCATCAAGCTACCAATACTTACGTCTCGCTGCATATGCTGGCCTCAGCCTGCCAAATCGTCCTTCACCGAGAATACTTTCCATTCTTGCCCTTGCGCTGTCATGGACCACAAGGTCCCCTTGACAGAACCCGACCTATGCTCGACGTTGCACCAAACGAGTTTTGGAAGGAAAGTGCAGAAGAGGTTTTCCGAGCGTCTCGTAATGTGATCGATTTGACGGAACTCTGCAAGGACAAGTTACCTCTATCATCGCTTACTACATTCTCTATCTGGCTGGCTGGCTTTATGGCACTATATGCACGACATTTCCCTCACATGGACCTGAAGCATAAAGTGACAAATCAACAAATAGTCGACTCAGCGGACATTTCGAGAATTCTCGAGGAGGAGATGGTGGGAACAGCTTGTCAGGCATTGCGAAGAGCTACGACTTACTTGCCTGCTGCACAAAGCTACTTGGACAATCTCGAGGCCACCAATTGTCATTTCTTGCAGGCTAGACATTCCGTTTTGCAGAACAGAGAGGTTATTCGCTCGACGGAAGTGTCAGAAGATGGTCTCCAGAGGATGGACTATACGCATCGCCATAGTGCGAGTCCAACATTGCCATCCACCAAGAGTATGCAATCAACCCTAGACGAATCTTCCAAGCCTACCTCTTCGACACCCAAAAGCCAACTCTCGCTGCCCGGAATTGATGAGCAAACTTTTGAGAAAACCACTTCGGATTTCTTTAGGGGGGATATTGAAATACTGGAGTCACAACGGATAAGCAAAGTCTTGAATGATCTGGAAGGGTTTTCTGGCGCAGGACGGTTGAGAGTGGCATTTGAATAATAGCCAAATTTCGATACTGGTAGATTCAACTGTGTGCTTCAAATTATAAAGATGTATATTACTGTATGAGAAAGGCCTGAAGAGGATCATGGGTCTGCAGCGATGGGGTCAATACCGCCTCCATTTGTTCAATGGAGTTTGAACGGATCCCCCCCCTTGATATATCACAAAGTTTGACTGCTAAGAGCATAAGAAATGTTTATACCATTTGGGTAAAAATCTCGGGTTAATTATTTTCTGCACTTCAAACGTGATCGAAATTTATGATGCCTTGGCTGATTGTACAACTCAGATGGAGCTATCTTGGGTGTGGCCTGCAACGTAGAAAAAACAAGAAGCCCCATAAACCCGTGCCTTCCACCTTCCTATTTCCACCATTGCCAACTCCAGTTGCCCTACACGTCTTGAAGGATACACTTCTTCGTTTCAACACCACCAAAAAAAGCTCGGTTAGACAATAAATCTCTAATGATTCGATGCCGGCCCGAATCGCATACGGTCGGTGAAAGAACGTGACGTTGCCGACTGAGTAATCAACGATACATAATCATGCAGGTCAGCTTTCCGCAGCGTTGGATCTGATCACTCTTCAGAAGCTCTGTTTCGGGGAGTTGAGCTTAACAAGCTGCAAGCTCTGTCGTATGACGTCCGGATCAAGTCACAAATGGATCGCCAAGACCCGGTAAATGCAAGTCACTGCGCCTAGTGCTTGCCCCTCGTCAGATACCTCCAAATTGACATGTCTTAGTGGACGACACAGGTACCAAGAGGGGCTAAGAGCTGGCATTTCCGGAAGCTTCGCGGGGTTCTTCAAGACTTGACCAGGGCAGCTTCACAAGTCCCATCTTATCTCTTAGATCGACGAATCCTGTCTCTTATACACTCGAAAACAGACAAATCAATGACCCGTACAAACCGGTTTCGTAAAGCAGGGCTTGTGTACTTGTGCCGCTTGCGGTTCGAAGCAATACCGAGGTTTCTGCAGTGAATTGAAACCGGCAGGAGACGGTCGACTTTAAAGACAGTCTAATGTACCGATCTTCATGACTTCAAAGATATGGGGCAAGCTTCATAATCACGCAAGATAAGGCTAAAGTTCCGAAGCACTATGCATAAATATGACATCCATTGATCGATATATAAGGATCTGGAGTCGCAGAACGAGCTATTGTCGAAGCTCCCTTCATATATCATCATCAAGCTTGCCTCTGCAAAGCTCCAACCTCAGACCTAACCTTGTGAGCTCCCACGCGCGTGGGGCGTGGGGCGGTGGCTTCTTGTCATTGATTTGCCAGTTATCAACCTCTCCCACTTTCGCTCCACAAGTGCTGATGCTGCAACACTGTGAATGCAGACCATGACAAACCTATTTCAGAATTGTTCACAGACGGAGGGTAGCCGGGCTTGAGAACGATGTACAGTACTTCCACAAGGCCGAAGTCTGTTCGATCGGAGGGCCATTTGTTTTCATCGAGGCACAGCCGTTTCCCCTTTGCGACGTCCAAGTGGATCGCATAGGCCACGTTCCTGGCGCGGAGTCTCATTGCTAGACCATTCGGCATAATGACGATTCCTTGAACTAAGAATAGTGTACCATCCCCCGCGTTGTTTGGCTGTGATGCCTGCCCAGCTCGATCAAGAGATGAGGAGTCGTCCGAGCTGTTCTCCACTGAGGAGGTAAACATGTTCAGGTACCTCGGACCTATTAGTATGGTGGGAGGATCAATAATGAGTCCCACGCCCTTCGAGATGACTCCTGTTATAAGCTATAAACCATAGTTGCCCCCATCAATCTGCTTCTATCAAACATCACATTTCGATTTGAAGTTCTACAGTATTCTGTTTGGTTCAATTTGCGTTTGTTTCATAATGCCTTCCCTCACAGCGTCTCCAGCTGCTGCCGCTGCTTCCCAAAAGGCAAAGCAGAATGGCAGCACTTCGGCGCCTGCCTTACCTAGTATTATCGATATTCGTGGTGAATATGTCGAGATGAACTTGAAGGATGAGATCGCCACTTCTTTTAACCCTGATGACGGCCCACGGAGGCTCCCAACACTTCTTCTGTACAATGAGAAAGGACTACAGATATTCGAAGACGTACGTCGTTTATACCGAGACCTCCTCTCTTACAATTACTCACAAAGTTTCAGATCACATATCTGGATGAGTATTACTTGACAAACTATGAAATTGAGGTCTTGAAGAAGAACTCGGCAGAGATAGCCAGTCAAATCCCAGAGGGTTCTATGGTCATCGAGCTGGGAAGCGGGTTGGTCAGTCCCTAATAGTATGAGATGCTGGTACTAACAATAAGAAGAAACCTCCGCAAAATCTGCCTGCTCCTACAGGCCTTTGAAGAGGCCAAAAAGCCCATTCAATACTTTGCTCTGGATCTATCCCGCAAAGAACTTGAGCGTACCTTGGCTCAGGTGCCTGAGTTCAAATATGTCTCCTGCCATGGCCTTCTGGGTACATATGACGATGGAATGGAATGGCTCAAGCATCCTTCTCTCACGAGCCGCTCAAAGTGCATTATTCACCTCGGCTCTAGTATTGGTATGTTTCTCTTCAAAGCATGAGCCTTATAATATTGATAGAGAAAATACAGGAAACTTCACACGGGATGAAGCAGCCGATTTCTTGGGAGGATTCGCAGAGGTCCTTACGCCGTCCGATTCCATGATCGTCGCGGTTGACTCTTGCAGCAACCCAGCTAGGGTTTAGTAAGTCACATACGCCGCTTATAGGTCATCAGTACTAATAATTACACAGCAATGCATACAACGGTACGTAGTTTCAAAATCTATATGGACGTGTCGATGTTAATGCCGCAGTTTCTGAATGCAGACTCTAAGGGGGTAACCCATAAGTAAGCTTACCAAAGTCTTGAGGGCATTCTGTGGACTGACATCATACAGGTTTATTCTAAATGGCCTTAAGAATGCCAATGAGATCCTCGGCGAGGAAGTCTTTAACCCGGACGAATGGAGGGTCATTGGGGAGTACATCTATGATGGTGAAGGCGGGCGACATCAGGCCTTTCTCGCTCCCACCCGGCCAACAAATGTTCTCGGATCGAAAATTATGCCTCATGAGCGAGTGTGGATCGAACGAAGTCTTAAGTATTCTGAAGAAGAAAAGGCAAAGCTCTGGAAGCTGGCAGGTCTGACCGAGATGGGTCGTTGGACTCAGGGAGATGAGTATGGTAGGTCAAATTCCCTCATGATGCATATCACACTCCAGAAACATGCGATCCGAGGCCTTGAAATCATGCAACCCCGCGGCTACCCCGCGAAGCGTGGCAAAGGGTGTTTCCCTTTGCAGCTCAATCGGCAGCACGAGTCCAAAACGGGGCAGTATTTGGTCGACGTGGGGGCGCATATCTGAGGCTGGAGATACATTAAAGTGCGCATGAGACTTGGCCAAGAAAACTAACAACCGTATAGGACTTCACCTTTTGCAAAAATCGAGTATGCCGTTCAGCTTGATTCCCTCTCTCTACGCCGCAGAGCCGTTGCCAACAGTCCAGGACTGGAAGGCACTTTGGAAAGCATGGGATATTGTGACCAAGGATATGATTGCAGATGAAGAACTTGAGGAGAAGCCCATCAAACTGCGAAATGCCTGCATCTTCTATCTTGGTCATATTCCAACCTTCCTCGACATTCAGTTAACCAAGACTACCGGTCAACCACCGACTGATCCCGCGCACTACTATTCCATCTTCGAGAGAGGAATCGACCCTGACGTAGACAACCCCGAGCAATGCCATACTCACTCGGAAATTCCTGACGAATGGCCCCCTGTTCAAGAGATCACCGCGTACCAAGATAGGGTCCGATCCCGTCTTCAAAAGCTGTACCAGAATGGCCAGGATAAGATCCCTCGAGAGATTGGCCGGGCTATTTGGGTTGGATTTGAACACGAGGTGATGCATATCGAAACCTTGCTCTATATGATGCTCCAAAGCGACAAGACACTTCCACCACCGCATACAGTACTGCCCGACTTTGCAAAGATGGCTCAAAAAGCGTACAGAGATAGAGTCCCGAACCAGTGGTTCAATGTCCCTGAGCAGACAATCACCTTGGGAATGGATGATCCGGAGGATGGCACTGATCCCTCACGCCATTTTGGATGGTACGTTCAAGCATATTAATTTTTATGTAATGAACCTTGACTGACTTGCCTTCCCAGGGATAATGAGAAGCCTGCACGTGAAACGAAGGTCCATGGATTCCAAGCTCAAGGCAGGCCCATCACCAATGAGGAGGTATGTGATTTTGATGGTTCAAAATTCTGTCAGGTTCTAATTAAAGTTACAGTATGCTCAGTACTTATACAGCTCCAAGAGTGAACAAATCCCGGTCTCATGGTCCTGGGATTCTTCTAACAAGCAAGATGGTGTTACCAACGGTCACTCCAACGGCTACTCCAATGGGAATGGCAATGATTACGCAAGCCAGGTCCCCGATTCATTCATCGAGGGCAAGTTCGTGAGAACTATGTATGGTCTTGTTCCTCTCGAGTACGCACTTGACTGGCCTGTATTCGCTTCGTACGACGAGCTTGCTGGCTGCGCCGCTTGGATGGGTGGTCGTATTCCCTCTTTCGAGGAGGCTAAAAGCATTTATGCGCATGTCAACAAGCAGAAGAAGGCTGAGGCTGGGCGTATCCTGTCTAAGACGGTTCCCGCTGTTAATGGGTGTGTACAATCTCAAGCGAAACTATAGCCCTTGCTAACATGTGATAGGCACCTTGTGAATGATGGCGTCGAGGAAACCCCGCCATCCGACTCTTCAGCTTCGGTCGAGGATAGCTCTTCTGAGCTATTCTTTGACCTGACCGACGCCAACGTCGGTTTCCGTCACTGGCATCCTATGCCAGTTACCTCTCGGGGCAACAAGCTTGCTGGCCAAGCGGATATGGGTGGCGTCTGGGAATGGACGAGCTCGCCTCTCGAGAAACACGAAGGCTTTGAACCCATGTCTCTGTATCCTTTGTATACAGCTGACTTCTTCGATGGCAAGCACAATATTGTTCTGGGTGGTTCGTGGGCAACTCACCCACGTATCGCAGGACGGGCGAGCTTCGTGAACTGGTACCAGAGGAATTATCCCTACGCATGGGTAGGGGCCAGACTGGTACGGGATATCTAACCGTGATATCTTTGTTTTCACATCTACGAACGATCTCTTATTGTAAACGAGTATTTGGTTTTATTTATGTATTGTTGGAGTTTGTCATTCATACGGGCCCCAAATTGCCATATGCGGGATGAAGAGGAGGATAGTCACTCCCTGAGAAAGCAAATGTATCGTTCATGTCCGTCTCTATGTACACTTGTATTTTGAACTCCTTGCAAACCAAAGATTGTTACAATGATTGCAGATGCCCACAACATCATACCCTCTTTGACATCAATCATCATGGCGTATGCGTCCCAATTTTGTAGGCAACACATGCCGTTGGTCCTTAATCAGGCTTTCAATCCCCAAACGCCGTGAGCTAATATTTCGTTGGGCCTCTTCCAAATTTGGCAGAGTTATGCCGATGAAAGAGGTCTTAACTAGCCAAGCGGACCATTCTCAACGAGTGAGAACGGGTGTGGTTTTGTCTAATATGTGGAATTGACTTCTCAACCGTTGAGACTGCCGTAGATATCGAGCAGTTGCTCAAAAACGTAGCCAGGAAGCTTAATCCCATTCTCGGTGATGAGTTTGGAGATGAAATCTGGTGGCTTTCCAGTATGTCAGTAACTTATTCCATGCTTCAAGACTCGACAGAAACTTACAGTAAAGTCGACAGCGTCAACAATATCTTTGCTTTTGGTATCAACGCTAAAGTCGAGGATATCCTGCTTAAAGCCAATATCCCGCTGGTCCATCACAAACTTGCGCGCAAACTTGTGTGTCTCAACAGCAACGTAAAATGGAAGGCCGGCCTGAGCCGCCAGTTTGGAGAGCTGCAGAGTGCCCATACGAGAGATGATACCGCCGTTGGACGTGACGGCCTCAGCACCCACAAGCACCATGTTGACCTGGCGCAGCAGACCCATAACATACGCCACTGAAGCCTCTGCGATTTCGGCAACAGGAATACCTTTGGAGCGAAGCTCACGAACTATGCGATCACTCTCCTCAACACGGGTCTCCTCGCGCACATAGATAACCTTGAACTTGGCCGCACCGAGGTTTTGAACAGCGCGCTCCAGGATACCGACAACCGATCGCGAAGCACCGTGCGTGAGAATACACTGGCCCTCACGAATAAGTCTCCATCCCGCGTCCGCAATGCCTTCTCGCGCGGCATTAGCACGTTGGGCGAAAAGCCGTCCGTTGCGGAGGAGATGCTGTCTCACGGCGTCGAAGCTGCCGTCTTGTTGGCGGAGTGAGGAAACGAGATACTGGAGGAAGAGATCGGTTCCGGCGGAGAGGGGTACGGGGTTCGAAACGGAGGCCTTGAGGCGGTCGGAGTGGACTTTGACTGTGTCAAGGATCTCAAAGACGGTGGTTGAAGGGTGGGCGTTGAGGAGGGCGATGAGGGATTCGATGGCAGCGACGGGTTTTGTAAGGTCGGGGTCTGAAGCAATAAGACCGCGGTATGTCTCGACGATGCTAAAAGGGTGTTAGAAGGGCATGAAAACGGTGGGATTTTGTGACGGACTCGAAATCGGCGTTTTTGGGGGCTTGGGGTTGCTCAACCTCGGCCGGAGCAGCGACTTTGCAGAGTTAGCAGAAGATGATGAATATGCTATGGTACATATTTACCTGATGTATCGATAGTCGCCATGGTGAAGGGTGTGTAAGGAGATTAGAAGTGGGTGGTTGAGAGACGTCGAGATGATACTATTCCCAAGTCTAGATTCTGATGGAGGGGAATTTTTGATCCGATGTTGGTGAGTCAGTCCTCTCGCGGAGCTTTTGGCGGGGTGAATTCCATGTCCAGTGGGGAGAGGGGCCGAAATGACGGTACTTGGTGCTCTGTACTAACGTTAGACGGCTTCTTCAGAAGAGAGTCCAGTCCCCCTGCTATTTATCAAATGAAGAAAGGTGTAATTTCGCCTGATCGAATAGTGCATAATACTCGGATATAGTCCATGTACCTATTTTATGACTTGAATCGAATTGCTGAACTTGTTGTTTAATCTCGGTCTTGACAATATCTCGACCAGTTGTTTTGCTTTGTTCAATAACGTGCATTAACTCAATAATTTGGTCAGTTCAGTTCACCACCTCTCATGATCAAGTTTGACTACCTAGTCTACCCTGCATCATCCACAATTAAATGTGCCCCGCGCTTGCCCCTCTATTCCTTCCCCGAACTCTTTAAGTTATGTCGCTCTCCACCTTCATCTTATACTTGAAAGTGCCTTTAATCCCTAAACTATAACCATCTCTTCTCTGCAACAAACTCAATCGGCGTCTTTAATCCCACAAACAATCCACACAAGGCTCCAATCCATCACGGCCATCTTCCAATGGAGCTCCTTGATCCCGCAACGGGCGCCGCCCTCCCAAGCGACGCTATCCAGCGCATTCTCTTCGTCGCCAATGCTGTCCACGTTTACAACATTCCTCCCCTGACCTCAACAAAGGGTTACTCCGCCAGCACTTGGACAGCCGAGCCCCAGCGCCATATCTTCACTGCCCGTCTGCGCGTCGTCGAGACCGCCTACGAATCTTCCTCTTCAACCAACAAGCTCAAAGTCGACGCCGTGCTCGAGGATGCATCCACCGGTCAACTGTTTGCTGCGGCGCCATATACTGCCCCTGGAGTCGTGGAGCAAGTTCTTGACAGCAGCCGTTTCTTCGCTTTGACAGTGCGCGATCCTCAGGGGCGAAAGGCTATTCTGGGTATTGGTTTCGAGGAGAGGAGTGAGGCGTTTGATCTAAGCATTGCGCTGCAGGAGGCGAGGAAGGCATTGGGTTGGGAAGGCGAGCAGAGTAAGCCGGCTGCGACGAAAGAGAAGGAGGAACACAAAGATTACAGTCTCAAGGATGGAGAAACTATTACAGTCAGCTTCGGTGGGTCAAAGTTTGGAAGGAGGAAACAGCAGGATAGTTCGATCACAGGAAGCTCGGGAGCAGGAGATCTTCAATCTTTCGCGCTACCACCACCACCAGCTGGGCCAAGTTCCTCCGGTGGATTCTCATTACCGCCTCCACCAAGTGCAAACGACGTGAAGCAGCAGAAGCAGTCAGCTAAGGACCTTGGATTCGACGATGGACAGTTTGGAGAGTTTGCCTAAGGGTCAATGGATACACCGGTGCATTAGCGATATGATTTTGAAAAACATACAGTATATATACATCCAAACTAAAGACTTGCTAAGGACTAAACGCCAGATTGATATGCTATTAATGATATATGACATGATTTTATGATACCCGCGAAACAGGTTTTTTTCTTCTCGATAAGTCATTAGACGTGGTCTCTCTCCGAGTCAACAAGTTGTCCAGCAACAAATTCCTATCATGATCATTAGTTTAAGCTTCTGGCCAAGTGTGGCGAAGACAAGGGAGACTCGCTCGCCTCTCCCTGACCATCAGAAAGCGGACATCATCCAACTCGTCTCCCATTTCTGGACCACAGTCATCCTTCTCGTTAGAGAAGGGAAGTTCTGCAGCAACGAGTGTGGCTGGCGAAGTCTCTGACTCAACGCTCTCACAAGACGAGTCCGGGCCGTACAAAAGATCCTCAGCGGCTTCGTCGACAGTCTCCAAGCTGTACTCTGCCAGCTCTGAATGAGCATAGTAAGGCTCGGCAGTTTGATAAAAGTTGTCAAAGTATCCCATGGGGACAAAGTCCGCTGACGAGCCGACGAACGGTGTAGTAGGAGTAGGAAAACCAGAGGATCCAGGGCTGAAGCAAGCAGATGAGGCAACACTTGAGTTATCGATAGACCATGCTTGAGCCCACGTCTCGCGACTCTGTATCTCGACATACAAGTCACCAAGACGGGAGAAGATAGCCTTTTCCTGTTCTGCAGCCTGGCTCATCTTCGACTTTAGCAAACTCAGCTGCTTTCGCAGTCTGCGCCGTCCTTGGTCACCATCGAGGTTTTGAAGTTGCTGCTCAATTGCACAGTACTTTCTCATGAGATCTGAAGCTCGGAAAGCCTGCTGCTGGAGAGAACTGTCAAGATAATACCGTTCTGCGTAGAGACTCTCAAAAGGTCGAGGTTCGAAGAGGAGGCGAGAGTTAGCTTGAGGTTGCTGCTTGGTATCTGAGCGTGAGGGACGGGACCAAGAGCTCGAAGAGCGTCGGCGTTGCCTCTTTCGTGGGGAGGGGCTTGAAATAGAGGGAGTTTCTGGGTATGTTGTATCCGGGAGGGACTTGGGTGAGGGTGGGAAGACAGGACAATGTTGCTGCTTGGGGATGACAACGTTCAACTCCTCCGGAGGTGGAGTAATTCTTGCATCCATAGGCGGCAGTTGAACCATACCATGAACTTGTGTGAAAGTAGTATTCATCTTAGAAGATTTTGTGCTCGTTGATGTTTTTTATGATAGCAGTGAAGGAAGACTTGAGCGAAACAGCACGCATGGCTGCTAGATATTAATTCTTTCCATCGCTATTAACATCTCCACGAACAAAGACAACCGCGAGGAAGGCTATATTAGGTATGAGGGATTTGGACGCTTTGTTGCCATATCCACCTTCCGACAAAGCGAAACAGCGAGTTCCAGGACTTGGCTTAGTGCTCTTTGGAAGTGAGTTTCCTAGTGCAGAGTCAGTTGGTTGTTCAAGGAATCCGTGCCTGGTTGCCACACTTGGCCCATCAAACTGTCAATAACATGGGTCGGGCTTGGCTTTGAAGCGATGTTCGGGTTCAGTTGGCCACCAGGAACCTGAAAGAGATATCGCAGGTCTAGAACAGCTGATCAACCCTGGTTTGGTTTGCCATGTAACTGAATGAAACCGGCCACGCCAATGAATTGCCTTGACCAGGTGGTGGCGCTGCTAGTACCCGCCGTTGGCTTGGAATTGCAGCCTCATCGCATGGCTCAATAGCAATGCAAGCCAACGGCCGAATGATAGGCAACCTGCAGCATCAAATAGCGAAGCCATCATGTCCTGGTGGGTCGTTGAACCGCCAAAGTCCAGCGTCCTCTGCGGCTTTCCGGATGGAAGAGATTTCTTGGTTACTGACAGCTCGGTTGATTTCCGCATATCGGACTTGCTGGATTTCTTCTTTCGCATCGGCCTTTGACCTTTTTGGTTTCCCAACGTGGGCATCTGGATGGTACTGCTCCATGATATTGACGAAGCAATCCGGGGAAACTTCACTTGCTAAGAACTTCATAATCTCAGCTCCCTCGTCCTCTTTACCTGGCATGACAAGATGACGAATCAAGAGACCTCTCTTGGCGATACCATCACCAGTAAAGCACAGATCACCGACTTGAGCGTGCATGGCCTTGATACTCTCCTTCGCTGTGGCGGCATAATCATCCGCCTTGAGTAGCCTTTTAGAGGTACTTGGTTTCCACACCTTGAAGTCGGCCAGGTAGATATCGACCAATCCGTCCATCAGCTGGAGGGATGCAAGAGAGTCAAAGCTTGAGGTGTTGTAAACGATGGGAACTGTCAGGCCATGATCCCTAGCATGGAGGATACTCAACGCCACCTGCGGCACAACGTGCTCCGGTGTAACAATGTTGATATTGTGAACCTTGCCAACCTCCTGTAATTTGATGTACCAGTCACCAAGTTCCTCAGGTGACAGATCCATTCCATTACGTTGATGCGATATGTCGTAGTTCTGGCAGAAGATGCATCTCATGTTACACCCGCTCATAAACACAGAGCCGCTTCCATTATGACCCTGGATGCAAGGCTCTAGATACCCTGTCAGAAGATGATAGAACAATACGGTGTATGACTTGAGCTGAGCTAAGAAGCTGAAATGCAAGGGAGAATTGTATGAAGAAGCTTGGGGCAGAACTGTCACTGACCTTCTCCAAAGTGGGGAGCAATTGTATTGACCTTTGCCTTCTCTCCTATGAGGCACATACCCGTTTTCTCAAATCGGTTAACGCCACATTCTCTGGGACACAAGTTACAGTTTCGGAGGTGAGCATATGCCAATGAACGCTTCTTGGCGGCATCGCGAGAACTGAGGGTCATGTACCGCGGAACATAATCGTCAAGAAGGAACGGAGGAGCGAGATGGAGAGAACGGGTGAATGTTTTAGAGGCTATGAATGTGGGTTTACGGAGAGTTGAAGCATATCGTCTCAGTGGCAGCATCATGGTTGCTATTGAGTGCTCATGATGGGATGGTGACAATTGGTTTCTGTTGATTGGTATTGACGAGGGATGTCTATAAAGGTGGCTTAGTCATGCGTTGACGTAAATGCTACTAGGGGGGCATGTAAATTGATGCTTCATAACAAACAACATGATTCCCGAACTTTCCAAGATCGTCAATGTGACAAGATATCAATTTTGTACTGGCCCTGTCAGAAGGTCACTGGTTGATAGGCACCATAGGCTTTGTCTCCTCCTACAAATACTAGCCCAGCAAAGGCAATCCATCATATTGGAATAACATTCAAGTAGAGGATAGAAAAGGGACATAACAACAAGATCGTTTGACATGTATATAGTCCATCTGCGCTGTTGTGCGTCATTCTCATTGAAGCCAGTCTGGTTATCGTGTATATATAGAGAAACATGTGAGAAGTAGGGAGTCAAACAGACCAGGTTTCAACCCATTCCTACGGAGGCAATGAAAGCAATGCTTTAATAAGTCAGAATATATATAAAACTAGATGGAGGTTCGATTTATCACCATCAGCAGTGATAGGTAATCCCATCCGAGGCACAGCAGATTTGACTACGCCGTGATCACCCCTCGGGCAACTCAGCAGGTATGCATTCGTGCTAACGATCACTCAAGAGCAAAGACTGTTACTGATAGCTTGGCAGTATTGGCTTTTGTTCCAGAAGCTGGACCGTTGTGCGTCATCTACGAACCATGTTAGTATCGTTCGTTAAGTCTTGCTATTTCAATACGATACGAGAAGTCTTTTGACTCTCGCTAACTAGCGCCCTGTCCCAGGAACAGTCAGTCAGATATGGCGGCTGGCCTCCAATACCAACGGGGTTTGATCACATAGCCTCATACTTATCTCGACCATCACACATCCATGACAAGGGCGATTAGCCCTTCCCCGAAAGGAGTCTTCTGCAAGGCATGATGCGCCGTCAGCGTCAACGGTCTTTGTCCCTCAGAGCAAGTAGTCGAAGCTGAGCCGCGTCCTGCCTCGACCAACGTCGAATGAAACGGTGCCGCTACAAGAGAATAGTAGCCTACTGATTGTCCGACCCCCGTATTCTCAATCAACGGCTTCGGCAACCTGACAGAGACTGCACAAACCTCTGGCCATCATAGAATTTAGCCGCCAAGAACATAAGACACGAAATAAGTGAGTCGATTTATTCCATTTGAGACTAGGTCTTTAGATTTGTTTGTTTCTCTTATCCTAAAGCTTAGAGGCCAGGTTTGCTAATAACCACCAGACAGAATCCACACGCGAGAGGCAAACCTCCAGAGGACTCCTTTAAGCATACTTGATGACCTCACGGTAACATCTCTAACTTCGGACAGGACAAGCAGATCACCTCAGCCTTTGAGGATCGAGACGAGGATTTTTCGGCTGCGGCAAGACCTTCACGCGGACGACATGCAAATCTAGATGGATGACATCCATAGCGACCGCCAGACCACTACCCGTCATCTCAAAGTGGTCGACTTGAATCTGGTGTTCTCGAATTCCACCTTCTGTAGCTTCTCTTCCAGTGTTGAGATGCGGTTTTCGAACGCCGCTAGCATTCGATCACTGCGCGCACTCTCTTTTTTTTATCTTTTTAGTCTTGTTTCTCGGCAGCAATTTTCTAGTCTGTCTGCTTCGAGTAAATGGTCCAGCCAAGGTTAACTATAGACACCAAGAGTGCAAAAACGGCAGTGGACGCCTGCCAGATCGTCAGGCGAATGTTGATTGGTTCAACCATGGTGCAAGTCCAACAAGGGCCGATAAATGCAGCCGAGGTATAAAGAGTAAGTTCTGCTGTCGCTGAACATGCCAACCCCTCTGGGGGCTGGGCGATCTGTATTGGAGATGGTAGTGATCTGTGCTAGCGATTGTGCTGTTGTGACGCTCAGCCGGACCGAACTTGCGACTATCGGGTCATTCTAGCTCTGGATAGGACGATAGTCCCAACTTCGGTCCGGCTAAGCGCCATGAAGACATTGCCTTTTGAAAGCCAAGTCCAGGTCCAAGCGTGGTTCACAGAATGTGTTGTCTAAGGAGTATCGGAAAACATCCTAAACTTAGGGTATAATGAATATATATACCAAAGTTAAAGGCTAAAATCCTATAAAGAGACTAAACTATTTCATTTTTTTCGATACTGAGTCAGATTATCTGCTATCTTGAGGCTTCTTGTCAAAGAGAAGTCATGATTTGAAAGGTGAGAAGTGAATGGGAACAACAAACCGGCGGTGATAGTAGATAAAGCACTGTTTGCCTAGGAATAAATACACATCTGCCCTTGCTTTAGCTGCTTTCAATCCCTGACCCTCCATGCAGACGCTTCCCTTCTAAATCTACACCCAAACTCTCGCAACTAAGAAACATCGTCTTCTCATGCTCGTTGAATCTCTGCATGCTCTTCATACCAAGCCAACTGATCATTCATACTTCTAATCTCAGAATTCTTGACCGCAATCATGTCCTGCATCTCAGCCCTTTCACGAAGCAGCGTCCTGTTCTCCGTCTCCAGCTGCGTCGCTCGATCAAGGCGCTCCTTGTTCCTCAGCTCTATAGCAGACACGCGCTCGGGCCAAGTCGGTGTCACGACAGATACAACAGTAGGTCTGTCCTCCATGAGCCGCGTTTGCGTGGTGCCCGGGTGCTGATCGGCTGCGGGAAGGAGGAAGAGGGGAGACTGCGATCCTTTGCCCTTGATGCGGTAGAACCGAGATGGAATATCGATGGGCACAATGCCCCTGGCGTAGACTTTTCCTCCTCGTTCCTCATTCCATATACGCTCACCGATTACTCCACTTGCTTTCCAGATTTTCTCCTTTTGTTCAATCTGTGCTTCCCTAGCATCGAGGAGACGGTGGATGTAGTCTGTGATATCTGAACCGGCGTTGACAAGAACGAACTTGTCCTGCGGATACACAATTTCACGACCTCCTGAAACACCATCGGGACCGGAGCGGCCCAAGATCTGCTGCGGGATAAGAGCTTCGCTGGCGATGGTGTCAAGGGCATTGGCATAACTGATCTCGAGCTCATGCATTCGACCGACGAGATGCTGATGGTTCAGAAGCCATTGGCCAAGAAGACAGTTCCGTGCGCCTTCCAATTGTCTCTCCGACATGAGCTGAGCCTTCTTTAGGTCTTTGGGGGCCTCGAAGCCAGTGGGGAGAATGGACATGAGACCTCCGGTAGCAGCATATTCGTGGTCGAGGATCTCGAGGCACTCGTTGGCGTGCATGACTAGATCATGATGCGTCATATAGGGACGACGGAGTTCCCCCTCCTTAGAAGAAGGGCCGCTATCCTCGACCTGCGTCAAAGGACAATGATGCTCAATACCAAGCGTCTCCGACTCAGATTTGACAGTATTATGCACCGCCCAAAGAGGATCATGATGTGACGGATCATCGTTCTCGTAGGGCTCATCAAGGTTGTTTAACCAGTCAAACGCCTCGTGCTCATCAAATCGATAGCCTACATCTTGTCCTATAGCACAAGTGGAGCGTGTCAGAGCGAGCCTGCGAATGAGGTTGACAAGAGAGTGGGCGTGCTGCTTGAGAGCGAGAAGAGTGGGAGGGCGGCCGGAGGAGAAGTACGAGCAGTTGAGATGCTGCAGAAGGACAAGGTCTTGAGCGTCTAGGATGCCGCTGTCTGGAAGAGTGTAGGTAGACTTATAGGAGGTCGCATAGGGAGTGGAGGGGATGTGAAGAGGTTGAACACTCTCCCTCTCCCCTTCGGTTGCTTGAGAAGATGCCATTGCGATGCCCGAACACAATTTGCACGAGTTTGACGAGTTGAGAGAACAGTAATTAGAATAAGTAATGGTCTCTTTGATGGATGGCTATATCTATCTTTAAAGATGGGTTGAAAGTTCTTTGACTTTTCTATATCCGCATTCATTCTTGTAGGGGCTTCTCATTGATGTGATGCTATTCAAAGAACAAAGAAGATAGTTCTTTGTTGCCACGTTCTCCGCCTCAAAATGGTGGGCGCATAGACATTGTTTTAGGGACAGCTGGGAAACTCACATTGGTAAAATCG
Source organism: Fusarium aywerte (assembly GCA_013186375.1). Classification (NCBI taxonomy): domain Eukaryota; kingdom Fungi; phylum Ascomycota; class Sordariomycetes; order Hypocreales; family Nectriaceae; genus Fusarium; species Fusarium aywerte. The sequence continues at coordinate 87,563 of JABCQV010000021.1, forward strand.
AGTTTTCTTTGTTTCCTGTGTCAAAGAGCATAGAGTCCCGTTCTGGGACTTGAATGATACAGCGTCCCAAACACTTTCTTTGACGTGATTATAGATGACTGCTGGCTTCCATATCGTTGTTAATATCACTTCGTTAAATGTACAAAGATACCATTAGACTGTTTACGTCTCTTCTTGTAGTTATCATTAATTTCATCGATTGCAGATAGCATATCGTCCTCGAGATAATATTGTTGCCATGCAAGGGGGTGGCCTTGTCTACTATCGCAATGAATACCATACATGTAACAACTAACGTGCCGTATTGTCGTCATTTTTATTGACATGTTTTCGAAAGGCCTACAGTTGAGAATGTCATACTTGACATCTTTCACAAAAGCACAAACAAGTCGGTGTCGTGGTACATGGAAGGCATCACGACTTTACGTACACTAGGAGCTCGCCTGTTCTTGTCCAAGTCACTTGCTTAGACTCGTCAAGAGAATGCAGACATTATCAAGGGGAACCTGAAAAGATTTCAGAAATATGTGGCATTGAGGAGTTCCATCATGAATGTTGACGTATTCGATGCCTGTCCATTGCTCTCTTCAGGTCACGTATACATAGGAACAGGGAGGCAACAATGCCTTGAGAGTCAGGAATATTTGGCCAAACCACCACATGGTGACACATGGGGATTGTCGAAAATGAAAGTCAGGGGAAACTTAGCTGATGCTGTAATACACACGTGACTGTTTGTGAGTTGAACAATGAAGAGATGCCATCTTGGTGTGATAACGGAGTTACAGAATAGGTACACACACTAGCACAAAAGCCGGTTGCAGCAGCAAACATTCTATGTCAGCTTGAGATGCTAGGTAATCTACCTAGGACCGTTATCATTGTAATTGTGATGCATGCTTTGTTAGACGACGTTTCGTTTGCGGTAACGGCGTCACGACAACGCTGCGAACAATGGAAGTTGAAGGGAGACTTTTGTGGAAATTCAATCAATTCATCACTGCCAAGATATCATTGGTCCAGTTTCTTGACTTGATGGAATAAGGTAAAATTACCCGTGCCTCTGTCATACGGGTAGCCAGTCAGAGATGGGCCATCTCATCGCCATTTCATCTCAGCTGAACCAGCATCATCTCGAGGGCGCTAATGCCGAGAAGAGATAGGCGGCATGCATTCTGGCGGTGGAGGGTCTAGTCTTTGGAATGAACCGAGTTTCTTTGAGGTTACACTGCACAGTATAGAACAGAACTGCCTTCACTCTATCAACAGTTCAGACCATACTACTCAGATTATGATGTCGGTCAAGACACTAACAAGACGTTGACTAGAGAAAACCTTGGATAGACGCAAGGATCAAGTGACGTTCAAACAATCGCGGCAACACTACATAGGTCTGCCTAGTCTTGTTAGTATTATTCGAGCGCATGAATACAATTATCAAGAGCGAATAGTAAACAAGGTGCGACAGGTCAAGACAAATTAAGACTGTCACGACTAAATAACTAGCTGATCTAGCCCACAGACCAGATCGGCATAAAGGTACTGTAGTGTGTACACGTTACTGTGGAGAGACAGAGACTAAAGTAGTTGATGTCATTGGTGTCAAGAGACGCCATCTTGGAAGGGAATGAAGGTTCCGAAAAACAAGTGGAGGAGGCAGTTGCCGCCAATTTGATGAATTAAAATGGTTGCGCCACGAAAGGAGTAGATGATACTGTACTGTGTATCCGTAGCTTCAAAGGTAAAACCAAGAGATGTAATCTTGGCAAACCTCCTAAAAGGGGAGACGATTGACATTCCGATCATGATCTTCAACTAGGTTCTGGGTTGATTCATTGTCTTGTTTTTGAGCGTCACGATATGTTGGTGTTTGTACTTGTCAAGTTCAGAATTGATTTGAATAATTACACAGTAGCGTTGATATTGAGATGGGATGGCTGCATCTCTGACATCACACACCCAAAACATGAAGTTATCCCCTGTCAAGCTGTCGTTCGACGGGAGAGCATCCGTGGTTTTGCTGCGCCTCTGTTTCGATCAGTGTAAAACCGACGACATGAGCTGAATCGATAAGGGGTGCGAGGTCTAGATTGAGGGCGTGATGCTTCAAGAGCCACAATGAGTGAATGGCCTGTTCTAGACTCGTCAATTTCAAAGACGCTGTTTTTGTAGTGCACAGAGAGTCAGATTTTGTTTTCACTGCCCTTGTCTTGTCCTGCTGTGTCTGTCCTGTCCTGTATCCGTCTGACCGTCCTTCAATTGAGGCATGCACTGCATTTAGTGAGTGACACTATTTGCAGTAGCGCAGCATTTTCCAAGTGTCCACGTCGACGTCCTAGTAGGTCACCGCCAAGCTTCAACAGCCGAAATGAAGAGGATTTCTAGACCCTCACCTTTCAATCTCATGATTTGAGATTCAGAATTTAAAGTTAAGGTAACGAGATTTTTCTTTTTGGGTAGTAACAGGGTCCTGTTTTGGTTGCATTGTTTTCTTCCCCATTCAATCGAAGGTTACCGGTTTTCTGGTTTCATTTCCAATTATCGTTGCTGTGTTATCACCTGGGATCAGTGCATCCATACCGTTCAGACCTGAGTTTACCTTGCTAGAGAAGAGCAATGATTTGCAACGTCAACCATTAATATCCATGGCCAGCTGTGTTTTTTAGTGGTTCCATTTTTGAATAGACTTACTGTACCGGGGGGGGGGGGGG
>JABCQV010000023.1:0-75806 GCA_013186375.1 Fusarium aywerte
ATATTTGTCTTATTTATTCCTAAATACCTCTAGAGAATCATGTCTCTTTTCAGTTACCCAGCGCCTCTCTACGGCTTTTGCTGTTGGTATCAAGATACGGCGCTTCGCCCAAGCTGCACACTCTATCACCAGCTCGAGCCGCCTCATAGTCATACGTCGCGCAGTGAAACGTCGATCTGTTATCCCAGATCGCACAGTCATTCTTGCTCCATCTGTATCGAACCTGAGCATCGTGATTCTGTGTGACCAAGTTGAAGAGATAAGCGAGGAGAGTGTCGCTCTCGTCCCTCGATAGCCCGTTAATGCGCTTGGTAAATCCCTTGTTGACAAACACCGACTTCCAGCCTGTGACTGGGTTTGTTCTGATCAGAGGGTGGACGGATGTGAGCTGCTCGCCCTGGTTCAGAGGAGAGCCTCTGATGCCTTTGCGGATAGGGTTACCGAGACGGCGCGCTTCGTCGTGAAAGAATGTCGCGTCGTGGGTTGCTGTGAGACCTTCGAGGAATTTCTTCATGGGGTCTGATAGTCTATCGTAGACTTCATATCCTGATGCCCAGAGCTGATTGAGTTAGCAAGATCCACAAGCAGCCGAGACAAGGCGTTTGAAGCACCAGGTTTCAACCTTGCTTTTCAAGTGTAAGTGGTACATACCGTATCACCACCAGTCAATGGTAGTGTATGAATCTTGAGCATTGCATAATCTGAGGGAACCTTCTCAAAGGTACTTTACAAAGTCAGTATTCCAATGAGATAGCCTGTGTTTATACGTACATATCTGAATGCCAACCAGCGCTCGCGAATCGGCTTACATCACTCAGTTGATGTGTCAAGCCACCACCTTTCTTCTGCTTCTCACTCGAGATAACACTAATTTGGTCACCCAGCTCGCTGGATTCCTCGGTTAGGGGGTGGATATGCAGACCCGAACTGGAAGGGCACCCGGCGACGTCTGTGAGTCGTAGCATAAAGTCTTTCATCTCTTCAGGAGTGACATCCTGGTTCTTCAGAAAGACGACTCCGCGCTGGGAGATGGTAACAGCAAGATCTCGAATGTGTACATCATCCCATTTCAGCAGGTCCCGGATCTGAAGACCGTTGAACTCCCGACCAATAACTGGGGTGACGTCAAATTGGGAGTAGCTGTCAAGGCTGCCCGTGTAAGTCAAGGGCTGGTCTAGGCGAGGCCGGCTCTGGGCATCTCCCCCGACAATATTGCTAGGGTGGGTCTCAAGTGCAGCAGAAGGCATGATGCAATATAGGTTCAAAGTTGAACAATATTCTAAATTGACCAGGAGATGACGGGAAAACGCGACAATTATGTGAAGCTGCACTTATTAATTCCCGGAGTCTCTTTCGGAGGAAAGCAATGCCCTCATAAATAATAGTCAAGGCCCGGTATTTCGGAATGAAACTAACCCCAGACTTCACCCTCGGACCGTTGCGAGCCAAAACGTACAGGGTCGAATCACGACTCAATACGACTCCCCGCACTTTAAGACGACATCGGGTCTAAAGATCACCTAATGACATGCTTATGCTTGGAGGGAGAATTTCTCGGAGAATCTACCACAACGCCCAAAGAGGGGGCATAACCAATCTCGTGTTTCGAATTGCTGTTAGTACCCTGTCAGATGGTCACTGGATGATGCATTGAGATTGTTCTCCGCCTGTTGCTTCTTACACGGGTAATGCTTGGCGGATTAATGGCCCTGTACTATGAGAGTCGAGATTACCAGATCTGGCTTATGTCCTTATGGCGTGCGCGATCGCGCCACACAAGGTCGGGCGCACTATTGTGAATTTGTATGTATTCCGGAGACTCTTTCGGTAGGTAGTATGGATTAGTTAGTACTATGTCTACCATGGTCAAAGTGTAGATGCTGCTATATATCTTGACCGAGTCCCCAGGTTTGTAGACCATTGGTAACAAACACCTGAGTCACTGGGGCGTTGTGAGATTTTACCAACTCCAATAAACTCAATTGGGTAACATTGTTTGTTCCAGTATGGGTAACCCGGATATCGAGTCGAGTTCTGCAGTTGCTGAGCGCCATTCGGTGGATCATCCCGACAAGTCGCAAGTCGGAGTCGGCCGAGCTGAACTGAGCCATGCGCTACCACCACACGATGATTACGAAGGCGGCCATCGGTGGGATCCCTCGGCTACTTGGACTCCAGAAGAAGAGAAGAGAGCTGTTCGAAAGACTGATCTGAAGCTTTTGAGTTGGCTGTGCCTTATGGTATGTTTGTGCTTTTATGTTCAACGTTCACTCCCCATTGGAGATTTGAATTGCCCAGACTTTGTTAAAAGAGCAAAATTATCTCATTTGGCCCCAGGCCATCATGTCTAAACATTTCAATGTTCACTTACTTACACGAATTAGTTCTTTGGTTTGCAGTTGGACAGAGGAAATATCAGCAATGCTCTCGCAGACGACCTTCTAACTGACCTCGGTTTGACGACTGATGATTACAACAACGGAACGACAATCCAGGTTTTGTGTTTTCTGATCGCCGAGTTTCCTGTCCAGTTCTTGACTAAGAGATATGGATTCAAATACGTTTTACCTATACTCATGGTCTGCTGGGGCCTTGTGTCGACTTTCCAGGCCTTCATGACAGGAAGAGCTGCTTTCTACATCACTCGTGCTCTGATCGGTACTTTCGAGGGTGGTTTCATTCCTGGTGTCATTCTCATGGCGACTTACTTCTACACCTCGAGGGAGTTGTCTATCCGTCTGGCTGCTTTCTGGTCTACGCTGAACGTCGCCCGTGTAATCTCAGCTCTTCTGGCTGCTGGATTGATCGAGATGCGAGGTGTGAATGGTCATCCTGGATGGTTCTGGCTTCTTCTGCTCGAGGGTCTTCTCACGGTTGTCATCGGCCTCCTCTCCCTGGCCTATCTTCCCACCTCACCCACGGGGACCAAATCTCTCATCTGGCGCAAGTCCTGGTACACCGAACGCGAAGAAGTAATCATGATCAACCGTATTCTTCGAGATGATCCAGCCAAGGGTCTCACCACGCTCAAGGAGCCTTTAACTTGGAAGGACGTCAAGAATGCATGGATGGATCCCTCACTTTGGGGACTTTATTTCATCGGCCTTATCGCATATATCCCAGCATCACCTGTCCAGGCATACCTAACTTTGACATTGAAGAGAGTTGGAAACTTCAGCACCTTGGCTAGCAACCTTCTCACTGCACCGTCTGCAGCCCTCCAGATCGTCACCATGCTTGCCCTCGCCTACAGCTCGGAGTACTTCAATGAACGAACTTTCCACTGTCTTTTTGGAGAGATCTGGTCCCTTCCACTTTTGACAGCACTTCTGACACTGCCGGATCAAGGGCGCGAGTGGGGTCGATTCTCCATCATTACCCTCATCTCGGGATACCCGTACTTTCACCCCCTGGTGTCTTCCTGGATCTCAGAGAACTCTTTTGATGTCAAGAAACGAGCGATTGCTGCGGCTTCATACAATTGCATTGTACAAATGTACGTTTAGCCTCTCTATTTGACCAAACAAATGCTAATAGAAAACAGTGGAAGTGTTATATCGAGCCAGATCTATCGAAAGTGGGATGGGCCGTACTTTAAGAACGGAAACAAGGTTTTGATAGCGATTCTGTGTCTATCCGTAGTAGTTTTCGTTGTTCAGAGACAGTGGCTTGTGTACCTGAACAAGAAGAAGGTCGGGAAATGGGAACAGATGACTCCAGAGCAACAACTCGAATATCAGACGGACAAGGAGCAGCGAGAGATTGACGGCAACAAGCGACTGGATTTCCGATTTGCTTATTGAGACTTGGAAAGGACATATCATTCTTTTATGCAGAGATAGGGACATGAGTTGATAATCTGTGTGTGGTCCATTTGAAAACTATCTTTCACGGTATCTCAACGAGTTTGGTATTGTGGTTCAACCACTAACGTCTTACACACATCAACTACGACTTTTCATGTCCGATTCGAATTCAAGCTAGGAAGTCTGAATATAATTATTAGAACGCTAATATTTGTTCATCAAGGTACAATGCAGGCCTATGAGTCCAAAACGTCCGTGTGAAAAGTCCGCGTGGTTACTATGACTATGATCAACCAATTTTCCGTGATAGCTGATATCGGCTCTTCATTTAAGGTTTCGTTTGTTACCAATTTCAGCTGCCATACCCGCTCCTTTTCGGTCGAGTTTTCCCCAGAACATGGGATCACAGGGTTGTGCAAGGACCCTTTTCACAGGTGGCTGGATTGTTGATGAATCTCGTGTTACAGTTGGTAGAATAAAATTAGTCATCCCCCCCAGCCTACAGCCATCACGAGCAGAGTGTCTCAAAAGTCAAAAGTCAATTCCTTTCAACAACCAACGCATCGTCTCCTCTATTTTTGATCGACACTATTCTCTACCCGAGCTAAATCTCCCACCGGTTAACGTTAAGCTACCCACCTCTATCGAAAAAGATGGGTGTTCTTGGACTCGCTACTACCGGCTTTGTCGGCGCACTGCATAGCTACATCCTCGTTCTCGAGATGTTCCTCTGGACAACCCCCCGCGGAAGAAAGACTTTCAAGCTCACTCCCGAATTCGCCGAGCAGACAAAAACCATGGCTGCTAACCAGGGCCTGTACAACGGATTCCTCTCGGCTGGTCTAATTTGGTCGCTTGTTCACCCGAACCCCGTGTTTGCGAAGCAGCTACAGGTTTTCTTCAACAGCTGTGTCGTACTTGCGGGTGCGTACGGCGGCGCGACAGCCAACAAGCGTATTCTCTACGTCCAGGCTGCGCCGGCTGCTGCTGCTCTCGGGCTTGTTCTTTTGGGTATTTAGATATGTAGGTCAGAGCGGAACGGGATCCGTGGTGTCCTACTTGTGGTTGCTGACTTGCCTGGTAGTAATGATATCACATTCATTTGTACTGACTGGTTCTGCCTCTTCTGTCATTTATGAGAATATGCGAGCGCCTCTTATATAACCTGCAGATACTTTTCTATGTCAATATTCAAAATTAAGCATCATTCAAGGATACTGTTCTTACCACACAGTTTGAGACAGTCTGCACGACATGTTGGGATGCGCCATCAAGTCGGATATTCACTTATCGGTTCCCGATTACAGATAGTAGTACATACGATGACCATTTGGCTGTTCTATGGGCTGTGTTAAACGCCATCAACAATTCAATGCTCAAAAGCGGAAGGTCCCATCTGCGGTGTTCCTTCGGAATTGACAATTCGATACGTTCTTTTTGTCAACAGGCTTCACTTTGTGATACCTCGCCGGTGTTATACAAACTGGTTCAATAGGAAGTTAGCAAAGCTGCTTGCAAGCCACTCGTTACTCGATTTAGACTTCTAGAACGAAACTGGCTCTGGTTTTGCTTTCAAACAAATGGAATCATTCAGGTGACGTAATGATGAGAAACCTCCAACTCTTACCTATTGATAGTCTGGACAATTCGAACAACTAACAGTCCGGGCGAAGATGTTGATGATGAACGTCGCAATGCATAAGCTATCAATGACGATCGCCAGATGCCGCGTAGCCGAACTTCACTTAGACGGGAATAACCAACTTTGTCTTCTCGGTTCTGACGGATGTCAGCTTTCAGCACCTCCCTCCCAGAAGCCAGTAAATCGATAAACCTTAGTCTATGCAGCATAGTTCGAAGCCGCGAAACGACACAGGCTATTGGTATTGGTCGCCCAAAAGTCCTCGCCGGCTCGGTAACGAAACACCAACTTTTTCTTGCTTGCTTAGCCCGGCAACTCTCACCCTTCACCCAAGCCCTCAAGCTTCCTAGTGTGAGTGGGATGGATGTGATCACTGCAGATCTCTGCTTCTATTCTTGAATTGCAGACACCACCTAATTTTCGGAACACTCGGCCATGACGGAAAACCGCTCGCATGTCATAGAGTCGGAATTGATCAGTTGTCGCGGACGAGGGGGACGGGTATGCATTGTTGCGTGTGGTTGCAATGCCGAGTTACGACGCCCAGAGAGGGAGCTATCTGAATGAGGAAACAAGCTGTCTGTGAACACAATAAATACAGCTGGCGGCGCCTGCTGCAATAAGCTGTACTTGAGTGTGTTCGCATAATTGTTGTTCATTGGACTAGCACGCGCACATAGAGCTCTCTGTTGTTTTTATTGTTAAGTCTTTACGACTCGATCCTTTAGCCTTGTCAAAGATGTTCCGTCGTCGCAAGGGGAACAATGATGATGTGGAATCCAATGCTGGGCGAAGGGCTTCTCGAGCCCGGACTGGCAGCGTCGTCCCTGATCCTAATCTTGCAGAGTATCCCGCCCTCGACCACTACATCAGCAACTACCGCGAAGACCGTCGCAAAAGCGTAGCTGATGGCTCCGAAAGTGGAAAGCCCAAGAAGAAGCATTGGTGGAGCTTTGGTAGTGGTGGTGGTGACACCCAAGAACAATCCACCAACAAAGCTGGTGTTTCCGAGGCATGGTTGGAGACGGATATATCGACCGGGTTATCCTCTGAGGAAGTCGAGAGGCGTAGGAAGGTCACCGGGTGGAATGAATTGACATCCGAGAAAGAGAATATGTTCGCCAAGTTCCTGGGCTTCTTCACTGGCCCTATTCTCTATGGTGAGCCACAATCTTCATGACAATATCTGAGATTCAAACTAATCAAGTGTAATAGTTATGGAAGTCGCTGCTTTACTCGCTGTAGGTTTGGGTGATTGGATAGACTTCGGTGTCATCGTCGGCATCCTCTTGCTCAATGCCTTCGTGGGCTGTAAGATCTCAACATAAACCTTCTCTCGACTAACGCTAATTCTTCTTTAGTTATTCAAGAAAAGCAAGCTGCAGACATTGTAGCGAGTCTGAAAGGAGATATCGCAATGCGTTGCACCGTGGTCCGTAATTCACATGAATCTGAGATACCGGCAAGAGAGTTGGTTCCCGGTGATATCGTAAGTAGCAGCATCTCGGTCAAGCAGGCGTACTGACATAACATTAGCTACTCATCGAGGAAGGAGGTACAGTTGCTGCAGACGCTCGCCTTATCTGCGACTATACCCGACCGGAAGACTTTGAGCTCTTCAAGCGCCTCAGAGCCGAAGACAAGTTGGACGACAACAACGAAGAAGACGACATGGCCGACGGCCCCGATGAAGCTAATGGAGAGAAGAAGCATACCGAAGACGGTACCGGACACACTCATGGACAAGAGCCGCTGGACCATCGGAGCCGTCCTATTGCAGCTGTTGATCAATCCTCTATCACAGGCGAGTCACTGGCTGTTGAGAAGTATTTAGGCGATATGGTCTACTACACAACTGGCTGCAAGAGAGGAAAGGCCTTTGGTCTAGTGCAATCAACCGCCAAAGAGTCCTTCGTGGGTCGTACAGCCGATCTTGTTCAAGGTGCGAAGGATCAAGGTCACTTCAAGGCTATCATGAACAATATCGGTACCACGCTTCTAGTTTTGGTTATGCTCTGGATTTTGATTGCCTGGGTATGTAGCATCTTGTCACCGGATACTGAATCCTGTCAGCTAACTAGCAACAGATTGGCGGTTTCTTTCACCATATCGGTGTCACGGCCCCTGGCTCGCAGAATCTGTTGCATTATGCACTTGTTCTTCTTATCGTTGGTGTCCCCGTCGGTTTGCCTGTCGTTACTACAACAACCCTTGCTGTGGGAGCAGCCTACCTTGCCAAGCAGAAAGCGATTGTGCAAAAGCTTACAGCGATCGAATCTCTTGCTGGAGTCGATATCTTGTGCTCGGACAAGACTGGTACATTGACAGCCAACAAGCTCTCTATTAGAGACCCCTTTGTCGCCGAAGGACAAGACGTCAACTGGATGATGGCATGTGCAGCTCTTGCCTCGAGTCACAACTTGAAGACCCTTGATCCCATAGACAAAGTCACTATCCTTACACTCAAGCGCTACCCTGAAGCCCGAGAGATCCTCAAACAGGGGTGGGTAACAGAATCGTTTAATCCTTTTGATCCTGTTTCTAAGCGAATAACCGCCGTGTGTCGCCTTGGCCAAGACAAATTCATTTGTGCAAAGGGTGCGCCAAAGGCTATTCTGAAGCTCCTAGGACCCGGATCAGAGCATCTCAGTGAACTTTACCGAGAGAAGGCTCAGGACTTTGCTCGTCGCGGCTTTCGCTCTCTCGGTGTTGCATATAAGAAGAACGATGGTGATTGGATTCTTTTGGGCCTCCTATCTATGTTCGACCCGCCCCGAGAGGATACAGCGCAGACTATCATCGAAGCAGGACATCTCGGTGTTCCTGTCAAGATGCTAACAGGAGATGCCATTGCCATCGCCAAGGAAACCTGCAAGATGTTGTCTCTGGGAACAAAGGTCTACAACTCGGATCGTCTCATTCATGGTGGCTTGTCTGGAAGTGTACAGCACGACTTTGTCGAACGCGCGGATGGCTTTGCGGAAGTCTTTCCCGAACATAAGTACACTGTGGTCGAGATGCTCCAACAGAGAGGCCATCTCACAGCTATGACTGGCGACGGTGTCAACGATGCTCCCTCTCTGAAGAAGGCTGACTGCGGTATCGCTGTCGAAGGTGCTTCGGAAGCTGCCCAAGCTGCTGCTGATATTGTCTTCCTCGCCCCGGGCTTAAGCACGATTGTACTGGCCATTAAGACTGCCCGTCAGATCTTTGCGAGAATGAAGTCGTATATCCGTGAGTGTAATAACCCTATCAATTTCCGCGCTGAGCTAACGTTTTCCCAGAATATCGTATCGCGCTTTGCCTGCACCTCGAGATTTACCTCACGCTCTCCATGATCATTCTCAACGAGACCATCCGCGTCGACCTGATCGTCTTCCTCGCTCTGTTTGCCGACTTGGCTACTGTAGCCGTGGCTTACGATAACGCGCATTGGGAACCTAGGCCTGTAGAGTGGCAGCTGCCGAAGATTTGTAAGTACAATTACGCTCGTCATATATTCCAGAGTATTAACAACAGCAGGGATCATGAGTGTTATCTTGGGTATTCTTCTGGCCATCGGTACTTGGATTATCAGAGGAACCTTGTTCCTTCCAAACGGCGGAATAGTCCAGAACTTTGGGAGCGTGCAGGAGATCCTCTTCCTCGAAGTTGCCCTCACGGAGAACTGGCTCATCTTTGTCACGCGAGGAGGCAAGACATGGCCATCATGGCAACTCGTAGGCGCCATCCTGGGTGTCGACATCCTCGCTACCCTCTTCGCCCTTTTCGGCTGGTTGTCTGGCACAGGAGAAGTTTCTTCTATTCACGACAACTTCAAGCAGAGCAGCAACGGCTGGGTTGACATCGTCACTGTCGTCATCATCTGGCTCTACTCTTTCGGTGTCACGGTCGTCATCGCCATCATTTACTTTGTCCTCAACAAGATTTCCTGGCTGGACAATCTGGGCCGAAAGGATCGCCGCCACAAGGATACCAAGCTGGAGAATGTTCTTGGCCATTTGCAGAAACTTGCTATTGAGCACGAGGTGGACGAGAAGACTGGCAAGAGCAAGTTCACACTGGCTGAGAAGGTAAATGACGATGATGAGGATATCTAGGAATGTTGGTTTGATTATCAGAAAGGTCTTTGTTTGGTTTGACTCGTTTTTCTATAATGTTCCTTTTATTATATACAAGTGCTCAGATTTAAACAAGATGATTGTTCTTTTTTTTGACACAGCTGCATTGTGACTGTAGTAATCTAAGAACGCATAATTCTGGACTTAGACGACTTCTTCAATTTCAGGGAGAATAACCAACCAAGATTCGACGGCCACTCACCCCCAAGTCGAAGAGGCTCGCGTACTGCACATGGCGTCTCCGGTTTAGAATGTTCGAAACTCCTACTACGCCGCGTTTTTACCAAATCCTCCAACAAAACGCACCTTTTCTCTTCACGAAGAGGTTTTAGCGTACGAAGACTACAACCTATGGGACATGGCAAGACGCGTGCTTAGGGAAGTGTTGAGGGTGTTTTTCGAAAGCCATGGTCACATATATGATCTCTCTGGTGCAAAGCTTATGTCTTCCAACGAGACAGCTCATACCTGTAGTTATGACGAGCTTACTGGAGCCTCAAGGCTGCAATCACATTCATTTCGCGTTTGAGAGCTAGGGGAAGCCTTGTTTGATCACATTATTATTATTTCCTCTGTTTGGGTGCCAAGGTGAGTGGTCAAGAGCAAGTTGATTGTGCTAGCTAGTAGGGACGATTCAGCCCAACATTGTTCACGCCCAGAACAGCAAAGACGTGGTAAAGCCCAAAAACCTGTTCTTTCCTCCTGGCCGCCAACCTTCCCCTAGAACTGGAACGTGTATAACATGTTGGGTACCAACTCCTGAACTTCACGTTCCGTGACCCATGTCAGATGGCAATTGCCCTACTTGAATGTATGTCGACGGTATGCTCTTCGACAACACTTGTATTCGCGGTGTACGTGATCCTCTCCCCACGCAATGGCTGGGGTAGGCGGTCATGGCTCTTTTAGCCTCATGTCGCTATGTGGCCGTTGTGGTCGACATTGGAACACAGTGGTTAACGTTACCAAGTATTTTCAACGTTGCTGAGCGATCGAATTCCAAAAATCAGACCCTTGACGTTTTCGTTATAAGATAGCATTGTCTCAGTTGATGGCGGTCCTCATAGTCTGGTCGAAGACCCCCCAAATTGACCATTGCTTAATCAGGGTCGCAAATGAACAAACAAAAACACTGCATCGCCATCTCACTCGGATCTAGACCCACCAGCCATCTGGTCCCAACTTCTATTCATCTTTGTCGGCGGCATTCTCAATGATCTGGTCGATGACTGTCCAGATTCGTCATCGGTTGGTCAATGTGCCGGGGACAGCGTTGAGCTTGCTGATTGCAAGATGGTTATGTGAGGTGGCTGGTCCAGCTTCCGTGGCCACGTTTTGATCCTCGAGTTCCCACCGACGAGCAAGTGCGAGCGAGCGAGAGTTCATGAACTCAAATGCTGCGTACACACGTCGCCAGTCGAGAGAAACATGGGCAGGAACGCCGAGTCATACAAGAATGGCAGGTCCCGACGCAATCTGGCTTTCCAAAAGCCTGGGGTCAGTTCCAGGCGCGCGCAGGGACGCGAGGCCTTTCGCAAGCGGAGCAGATCTGGGATCTCCAAGGAATCAACAAGGTCGCGGAGGAGGTCAAGGCTAAGCTTGAAGAAAGGGTCCGTAGACTCCTCGCTGCAGGGGCCAAGGGGCCAAGGGGTAAGGAGAAGTCGAGAGCTATTTTCTCCTCGCCAGAAGCCTGTTCGATAAGAGCTGCGTAGTAGATGTCTAGCGCTGGCTTGGAGGAGGGGCTGGAGTAAGGATCTTCGAAGCCAGTTTCGAGCTTTAGGCGCCTACCGATGAAGGCTTCTGCGATCCCGTAGTCAATCTTGCCCAAGATGTACCTCGAAGGACCCCTCTTGCCCAACTTGGTCAAGGTCTTGTCCAAGAGGTCGAGACTCCAAGGCTTTGATAGAGTAGCTATGTGCCACTGCTCCCAACATGCCGTATGGTATGGAAAGTTACGGGGGATATTCAGGTGAGCGTTGTACCTATCAAGACATGAGACGGGTTCTAACCAGTGAGTATGGTTGGGAACTTACAATTGAACAACCGGATTATTCCGTCGATTAACCCTCGTCTCAATCCTGTCAACATAAATGGGACCAACGGCATGGTCCATCAGAGGAGTGAGGCGTTGCCTTGGTAAAGTAAAGGTCAGCTCGACGGGTAAACAGAATAACGTACAAGGCATATTGTACTTACCTAGGTGGACTTTTTGTCACCCATTGCCCCCCAGTAAGCTCCGATGACAATTCTCACATCTGCCATGACACGTCACCTTGTGCTTCGACAACGAGCGCTTCCATACTCCGGATTGCTGGCATATTCCAGCCAGATACAGATTTAAAGTGCTCGAGTCAGGTCTCTTGCACTGACGATCTTCGCTCTTGCACTCCTCACAATCTTCCGAGGCTTTGCTATAGTGGCAAGCTACACCCTTCTCGTTGCACCCAACACATTTTCCGTACCAGGATGCGAACTCGGCTGACGTGATCCAAGTCGGAGACAGGTACTTTTACCGCATGGACACCGCAAAGGATGCAATACGGGTCGGGTATTTTTGCGATATATGGCGTTTTTCATGACGATGACAAAGGCCGAGTAGATATCTTGACTTGAAAGATGGAAATGGTTTGTTGATGTTGTCTTTTCCGCAGAGTTGTGAAGATAAAGGATGAGAGGGGATGAAGGTGGAAGGTTGAAGGAAAAGAACGGGTCTGGTTTTTGGTAGAAGAATTTCCGTTTGTTTTTTTGATCAGATTACCCGCGCTGGATCGCTTGTATCGCTGGCTAAGATATTCCCCCATCATCTTAACGGCGGGTTCGTCTGGGATACAATTCATTAGGAAATCAGCTTCATTTAAAGCTTTGCAGGTTATAATAATATAACTAATTATCGACCAAGAGGGACAGAAATGAGTTGGTCCAGTGGTTAATGGCCTCACTACCAAGGGTTATCTCGACTGGACATGGCATGCGCCCTTAGAGCAATGAAGCCTTAACTGCCATAGACTCTTCCCCTCAATGATCTCCGTCTGCCTTCAAGTAACTCTGCTCTTGCGTGAGTAAGACGTTGCTATTGCGCAGGATGTGTCCTGAATAACACAAACGGGACTGTGTGCGAATGGTAAAGTTTTGGAAGGGTGCAACTTTAGTGCCTTGTATATGAGATATAAAATAGATTTATAGGAGTAAAAAGGAAAGTAAAGGATCTAGGTCTGTACGGTTCGATATATATAATTCAGTGCTTCAATGACCTTTTGCTGTAGCTTTGTACAGTAGCAATAATTGAGGCCATCAAGGGACCAGCAAACCGAGCCTCTGGCATTTTTACCTAAACATCATCATCATGTATAATAAATAGCCTAAGATAAGATATACTTAGTAGCTAAAGATATATCAGAATTGAATCAATTAACCTCTGTCCCAACTCACGATCTAACTATACCGATCCTAGCCCATGGCCAGAGTGGATGCCGAGGTCTAGTTAACAAGTCAAAATCCGGGGTAGACAGGGATCTTTTTAAGGCGAGATTACAAGCTACAAGCACGTCATCGTCAAGAAATCTGCCCAAGAAACATCCAAGCTACGATACTAGAGAGCTTTTCTTATTTGCTGCTTTGTTTATCCTTACCTCCCAATCAGTTGGTCAACAGTTGTCTCTCTCTGCATTCCAACATTCTGAAGCCATGACCCCACCTTCAACATCTTCCCCTCCAACAAGACCTCCGAGAAATCCTCCTTTGGGGACGGCATCCCGCCAAAAGCTCGCAAGACGAGCCTGCGACTCATGCAAGGTTCGGAAAATTCGATGCTCAGAAACGCCCCCCTGTACAGCATGCGAGGCGTCGGGTATAGAGTGTACCTTTAACCGATCACAAGGGACTAGAGGGCCGAGAGGACTTCGACCTAGGACTTTAGATAAGATTGAGCGGAGACGCCAAAAGGATGCTTCGAAAAGCAGTACTTCCAGTCCAGATCCGAATCAAACTGGTGCTACTAAGAAATCGCCCTCGCCTGTTGATGAGGTGGCGTGTTTGCTTGACATACTCGAGGTCTACTCGGAAAGACTCTACCCTATCTGGCCCATAGTCGACGCAACCGATCTCAGAAACAAGATCCAGCAGAACTCTAGTGAGGTAGATGCAGCTAAATACCTTGCTAATGCTGTTGCCCTTGCTGCTATTGCTCAGCTCAAATTGGACATTGCATGGCAGCCCAGAGTGGAGGACGCGGAAACGCGGCTAAGCGAGACACTTGGCCTTCTGGATGCCTTGCGCATTTCATTCTTTCTACATATCTACCATGAAAATGCTTCCCCGGGTGGTACCAAGTCTCTTGTGTACTTGCGCGAGGCAATCACGCAGGCTCAGATCCTACGGCTTGATCGTGAGTCTACGTATGCTTCGTTATCTGAAGCCGACCAACATGTTTCGCGACGGATTCTATGGCTTTTGTTCGTCACGGAGAGGTACGCAGCCCAGAACACGCAAATGTTTGTTCATTACTAACGTGTATGTAGAGGCGTCGCGCTTCTTCACAGGCTGCCTATAGTCCTAAAGCCAAACATCCTGTTTCCCTGGTTCGGAGGAGCCGACGACCGCGCAGAGGTCCTCCCAGCTTTTCTCAAGCTAGTACATCTGTTTTGGGTATTCGACCAAAGCGGTATTTTCGAGCTACTTCACAACTTTGACTCGGATTCGGATTCTAATATGGTTTCTGTCGCCCAAAACTGTCTCGAGCTGCTCCAGCAGAAGCTTCTTGACTCGGCTGACAACGATGATTGGGGCCCGATTAACGAGGTCCAGCGTGCGGACATGTTTGTTACGCGACAATGGATGCGCGCTGTGCTATGGAGGGCGGCACTTCGGTTTGGGATTGTCACTCCTAGCATGAACCCGGTGGACATCGCGAAAGACTTTCTAAGCTTGGTCTCTGAACTTCCAAAGACTGCGCTCGAGTCTCATGGACCTACGCTGGTAAGTCTTGTATACAAATTATAACGTCCCGTAAGCTAACAGTTTGGACAGGAGTTCAAAACGTTTGAGATTGCTACGGCGGTGATTGATGCAATGGCAAGCGACCACTCCATAACTGATGACCGATCCGGTCCAATTCTGCACCAATTGCGAGACATACTATCATCTTGTCGAGGAGGCAATCGGACTCTGCTTTCTCTTCTTACCATACGTATGGATGCAATCTTCAACGCCAGTCGTTTGCTCGAGGTATCAGACGGCAATGCAGTTGCATTTGAGACAAACCCCCGGATGTCTTTCCAGGACACGACTGAGCTCCTAACTGCGCAGCCGAATCTCGCGATGCCGACTTACCAGTTTATGGAGGACCAGGCTTCGCAGATTTGCTGGCCGCCTTTGGACCTCGGCTATCTCGTCCGGTCTCCATCGCCGCTTACTCGCATGTTGCTGGAGTCGATGCCCCGCGATGTAGGAGAGCAGGAACAGCAGCAAGCGGTGCGACAAATAATCGAGACATCTACGTAACTTTTGTTAAGTGGTTATTACTCAAAGACGTAGTTTTAACTATGGTCATCCTGAGCTTGGCCCTATTTCTTAGAACAAACGTTCATTGTTTGGTATGTGCTCTTGATATTGCGAAGCCTGTAAGTGAGGGGAACAGCGAACAAACTAATGGTGGAATGCAGGGGACCCAATTGCGCCATCCTTGAACCCCTGTCACTATCATTCCCCCTGCAAGTCAACCCACCACCTACTGTAGTGGTTGTTCGGAAAGAAGCATGGTCAGCACAGCAAATAAATGCTATGTCTGTCTTCAAGTTGTATGACGCTCGCCGTATGACTCAATCTTACTATCAACACACGGTTATTCATTTGACTACTCAATTGTTTTCTACGCAAAGCAAAAACCTCGACAAACTAGTGTTGGTCTCCCGCAAGTTTAGACTATTGTCCGGTATAAGTCCATCCCCACTCCAAGCACTTCTCCGAGAATTACTCCGCAACTCGCAACGTTGCTCGACTTTCTATACTGACTCAACTTGAACAGAGTAACGCAAAGCACACAAAGAACAGATCATCAACATCCCCAAAAGACTTCACAATGGCTTGGGCAGAACCTAGAAACACCGGCATGGTCTACCGCCGCCTTGGGCGTTCTGGACTTCACGTTAGTGCCATTGGACTGGGTAGCTGGTTGACCTACGGCGGTTACTCTGAAGATGAGCAGGCGTTTGCTTGCATGAAGAAGGCTTACGATCTGGGAATCAACTTCTTCGACACCGCTGAGAATTATACAGCTGGTCAGGCTGAGATTGTCATGGGAAAGGCTATTAAGCATTTTGGTTGGAAGCGAAGCGATCTGGTCATTACCACAAGTGAGTCCTCGTCTCTCTGAACTGCGAAGTCATGAAGCTAACAGTTTTCAAGAGATCAACTGGGGTGCTGTCAATGGGGAGATCCTTGTCAACAACCACGGTCTTTCAAGGAAGCATATCATTGAAGGCCTAGAAGCTTCGTTGGAGCGTCTTCAGCTGCCATACGTTGACATTGTTTACGCTCATAGGCCGGACAGACTTACTCCCATGGAGGAGACTGTACGTGCCTTTAACTATCTGATCGACAATGGAAAGGTACGTTGATAAAGCGCTATTTGATAGACTAGATGCTGACTGGCTAGGCATTTTACTGGGGTACTTCAGAGTGGTCCGCTGATGAAATTGCTGAAGCTGTAAGTGACCCGTTATCCAATACGCCTATTGAGACAACTCTCTTATAACAAAACAGGTTGGCATTGCACGCGATCTCCGCATGATTGGACCTATCGTAGAGCAGCCATTTTATAATCTATTAGTTCGTGATAGAGTAGAAGGCCAATTCCAACGCCTTTACGAACGTGTTGGTCTAGGCATAACCTCCTTCTCCCCTCTCAAGATGGGCGTTCTCAGCGGAAAGTACAACGACATCGTCGACGGCCAACCACCCAAGGACTCACGCTTCGGAGCCAGTAAGGATAGTTTCGCAGAGTTTATGCGCGGCCAAATCGGCACTGACGACTGGGAAGCCGAGATCGAAAAGGTCCGGCAGTTGAAGCCCATCGCGGAGAAGCTGGGTATCAGCCAAGCTCAGCTTGCTATTGCCTGGTGCTTGAAGAACCCCAACGTCACAAGTGTTATCACCGGGGCTAGTCGGCCTGAGCAGCTGGAGGATACTGTGGCTTCGCTCAAGGTGCTTGATAAGTTGACGCCAGAGATTATGGATGAGATTGATGCTGTTACCAAGAATAAGGTTGAGCTGGATCCTGCTAGACAAAGCTAGGCGAGTGAATGTATACTCAAATGAATAAGAGGAACTCATCATCGTCATTGGTTAGTGCATAGAATTGTGTGTCGGAATGACAGGCGGGCATCGAAATGCATAGAGGTGCATTGGCTGAAAATACATGCTGGCCATGTCACCCCATACGGGCAAGTCAGAATCATGCTCTTTTACCGCAATTTTAACCCTCAACCAGAGTCTATCGGCTACAATTAACTACAAGCGACTGTGGGAAGCGTTTCAGTCGATCTCGTAGGGCTGAGTTATCCCAGCAGTTCATGCACAACGACAAAGGGAGAGAGTGCCCCGTTCGTATCGATTGGATCAGAGCATGAAAAACCGACACCTTGTTTTGTCGTGCACTGCAATTTTAACCTCTCTCTGGAGTCTGTAGGCTTCGATTTGTCTCCAAATGTCTACAGTGTGTGCCGACAAATGGGTGTGCCATATCCTCTTCACTGCAACTTTAACCTCTGTCCAGAGTCCATCGGCTGCAACTCGCCTACAGGTGTCTGTGGTGTGTGCCGATGTCTCAGCCACGAAAATTTCCTTCACTGCATTTTTAACCTCTTCCTGGGTTCTGATGACTTTATCTAAGTAGTCTCTATATTTGCAGTGTGTAACAAGTACCTTGCCACAGGCATGAATGCATTACCAGTCACGCAATTCAGGAAGAGAATGAAAACGAGCGGAAACATGCCCAGTCCATACGTATTTAAGTCCACAAGTACCATATCTCAGCCACAATATACAAAGTTTTAGTTAAAGGCGTTGGTGGTACATGTCACTGGCTAAGAGGCTAGAGCATTCAGGATACAATTCAGCGCCCAACAAGATGAGCTGTTCAGCAGTTACCTCGAGCACGAAGTCATCATGGCTACAAGGACGGACAGAAATAAACTCCGAAGCACGAGAAGATGATTCAGTATTGGTCTCGGCCTCGCTCTTTCAAGTTGGAGATATGGAAGGATTAACGGTACGAGGTCTGTGTTGTTTCACAGACACAGTGGGCTCTTTACTTGTTTTCGTATTTAGAAGCCTCTAATTGGTTCATAAATCTGGCAGTGGAGGAGTTTGTACTCTATGATCCACCTCGACGGGTTTGACGGAGATCCACTTACCCAAAGTGGTAATAACTATCCCGCTCAAGTTGACTGCTAAGTCCGCTATAGCATCATTGACGAAGAAATGCTACGGAGGTGGAATGGGATTAGCAATTTCTCGGAGTTAACTATGAGTTTAGTATGAGGAGTAGAGTTGTGAGAATCAAGTATAAAGATGAGGATGAAGACGGTCGTTCAAGAGTTTAATATCATCACTCACCAACCAACAATAAAAACAACAACTTCTCTACTGTACTATACTACTACAAATACATTGTTCACTAAAACCTCTACCAGAATGTCTCAGCAGTACGCCAAGAACCAGCCTGAGGGCTTTGTCAACAAGATTGAGCGTGTCGCCATCGTTGGTGTAAGCATCCCAACTCCTCCTCTTCTATCACCTAATCACTAACACGATACAGGCTGGCGGTAGTGTTGGCAAGTACCTAGCCAAGCATATCCTTTCCACAGGGAAGCACAAAGTCACTGCAATCACTCGCAAGGGAAGCTCCAACAGCGCCCCCAAAGGTGCCCAAGTCATCACGGTCGACTACGAAGACGAGAACTCCCTTGTCGAAGCCCTCAAAGGACAGCAATTCCTCGCCATCTCCCTCTCTGTCATGGCTCCTCCTGGTACCCAAGAGCGAATCGTCCGCGCCGCTGCCACTGCGGGTGTGCCATGGATCATGCCCAATGTTTACGGTATTGACATCACCAACAAGTCCCTCACTGAAGAGAACCTTACTGGTGCGGCCGTCTATCCCGGTATCAACGCTATCGAAGAGGCCGGCGTGTCATCTTGGATCGCCATGTGCTGCTCTTACTGGTACGAGTTCTCTGTCTGCCAGGGTCCGCAATGGTACGGCTTCGATTTTAGCAACGGTCAGAAGAAGATGACGTTTTACGACGACGGTAACACTCAGATCAACACTTCAACCTGGGAGCAGTGCGGTAGAGCTTTTGCTTCTCTGCTTAGCCTCAAAGTCATCCCCGATGACGAGAACGACAAGTCTCCAACCATTTCCCAGTGGCGAAACAAGCCCATGTACATCTCCAGCTTCCTCCTTTCTCAGCGCCAGATGCTCGACAGTGTCCAACGCGTGACGGGCACCACGGACAAGGACTGGACGATCGAGTACGAGGGTGCCAAGGAGCGCTGGCAGCGGGGTTTTGACATGGTGAAGAGCGGCAACCGTGCTGGCTGGGCGCTTGCTATGTATGCACGAACATTCTTTCCCAACGGCGATGGCAACTTTGAAGCCAGGTACGGACTTGCCAATGAGGCTCTGGGTTTGCCGAAGGAGGATTTGGATGAGGCTAGTGCCAAGGCTCTCAAGATGGCGGAGGATGACTACAACTATTACACGAACCGAACTCATTAGATGCGAAATTTAGAATCTGGGATAGATTGAGATTTGGATTAATTGATTAAATCGAATAACGTTTCTTATCGTACAAGTTGCATTTGGTACAACCTGAGTAAAAAGAGCCCGTAATGGTCTCGATGGATTAAAATTCGTGATAGTTGGTTGATAGGTGGTGATTGGAAGAAAAATAAAAAAAGTGATATTTGTTGCGAAGAGAAAAAGATTGATCCCGCCCGGGCTCGAACCGGGGACCTTCTCGGTGTAAACGAGATGCCATAACCAACTAGGCCACAAGACCGGGTTTATCTGATTGATGTCAGAAGTTACCCGAACTTGAAAATAAGTACACCGTCATCAGAACTGCGGAGTAAAAGACATGACTTTAGTGCCAGTGGCAAAAAGTGTGATTCCGCCCGGGCTCGAACCGGGGACCTTCTCGGTGTTAACGAGATGCCATAACCAGCTAGACCACGGAACCGTGGGTAATCCTGTTGCTGGGATATCGGTTAAGCTCAAATGAGAGTCTACACGATGAATGGTTTTGTGAGATCTCAGTGTGTGGAGAAGATTGTTGCATGTAAGTTCTGTATCAGGTCTATTTGGATGTGGAAGGATAGGAAGGCTTCTAGTTTATTAGCTGGTAGGTTTGTTCTACTGTGCCCCAGTTCAGTAGGTGGGTTTTGCTACGCTTGTTCTGTACCTGGTTATGAAGTGTTAAATCAATGTTCAGAAACATCAGACGAGATAAAGCATTCTCGACTTGACGTTAAACCCAACCTCAGCAACGCGAACTCTATCAAATATATCCGGAATCTTGTAGAAGCTGTATAATATCTTTACGATCTGAAACCATAGATGCCTTCTTGTAGCTTTAATCGGAGGTTCAACAAATTCACCAGATCTACCCTGCAGAGCCACCCGTCTTGGCGAGCCCTTGGCGATGTATCCGGGCTTGTGGTAGCAGAGCCTCAAATACGGAGTATGGATTTAGACTCTCTGCTTTGATGTTAATCAGCTGCAAGCTGGGTGTAATTGGTTATTGCCGTGGCGGCCTGTACCTGTTTAAACAAACTGAAGCTTTAAGCGACAGTATCAGGACTTTATTTAGAGACACAATGCCAGTCTAAGTCTTTCGGCGAACGAACTCGCTCAACTACACATTGCCGTATTGGATCTCCAAAAGTGTCCTGTCGGAACCGCAAACATATCGGGCAACTGAAGATATAGGATCACGATAATATCCACATACTTAATCTCTAAAGGGGCGCATTTGCTCGTTCCCCCAAGTTTAACAACCCTGACAACCCAGATATTGAATAACTATTACTCAATAAATCCACAGAAATCAAGGGGACTCTTTGGGGAAACCCCTCAAGGTCGCGGGGCATATGGCGGAGTTGGCTATCAAGCTGGGACAACTTGGAGATTTCTTCACGTAATAAAATCTCCTTCTCCAGAATATGAAGACGGGGTTAACTGGGGATTCAAATTATACCTCATGGAGAGAGTTTTTAAAGTCCCGCCACAAAGGACAGACCCTCTATTAATCCCACATGGCATGCTTACTCCCGTCGATGCAAGCCGGTCGATGCCGGTCCCTGGAGTAATAAAAAACGCTCTCGCAAAGCCTGGAACATGGGAATAACAATGGGATATCGTTGTAGGAACCGGTTCGACCGGCGGCGACTCGGTTAAGTCGGATCTTTTTTGCGGGGCCTAGCAAGGAGCAGTACAAGGACAAAGAGCCGCAAGTTGATTGTACGGTAATTACAGTATTATCTGACTTGATCATGAACAGCAATACCTAGAGTCACAATTGGGGGGACTCATACTGGGGGGAAAGAATATTTGGGGTTTACTCCACTGTGATTTCAACGATAAGGGGATTTGAATCTCCTGATGCTAATCTCCAAGTTTGAGGTTGGGGTATTGAAACTACTCTGTACCTATTAACAATATCTAGCCGCGTAGCCGATGACTGCAAAAATACGTGTCTGCCTAGAGCTAGAGCTACAGCCGCCATAGTAATCTGACTATAATTGTACATGCTCCAAACTCACAAGGTCACGTACCGCGACTAGACTATGCTTGAAGAAGAATGCTTTGGAGAAAGGATCGCGGTTGTAGCCAAGTCCGCTGATTCCGGAGAATGACTAGCCTAGTTCAACTGTCAGCTCCCAAGCTGAAGCTGAGGGTACAGTACTTACTCGCGTGGCTTATCGGGACTGGGGGAAATGATAACACATGTATTTCCTACCATTCATTGGAGTCTAAAATACAATATTGAAGACCAATTACCAAGACTATTAAATTATTATTTTATTCACCATCAAGGAGCAGGCAATTCATGTCATGACTATGTAAAAGAGACTGGCTGAATTATAAAAGGATGTCAAAAGTTCAAACAAAAGCAGGGTATGGTCTTTTCCCAATTCCCAGTAGCTAGGATAGAATTTCACCTCAAAAACAATTCTAGATCAAAAAAAGATAGGCGCTTCCCCGGCCCGGGGCAAAGAATTCCCCACAACGTCATTCCGTTGATCTTTCTAATCTGTCATGGGGTGAGTATCAGTGTGGATCGTCATACTTGGGGGAGAGCGCGCCCTACACACCATCCATACTCTAGTCTTGCTGATACGCCGTTGCATATCATGGATCACCATGCACACACAAATACGGTAGTAGCTCACAGTCTAGCCCAACAATGGGAGTGATCCTCCGTTGACGGCCAACAACCACCTACATTTAAATAACCTTCTTCCCCAGACTCTCATCCCTTCTACACCTCCCTCGACATCCCTCCCCCCATCAACACCTTTCACCATGGAGTCCCAAGCCCCACGGGACAAAAACGTCCACATCGACGACTCAGCAGCTCTCGAACAGCTCGGTCACAAGCAAGAACTCAAGCGCAACTTCTCCAAGATTTCCCTTCTCGGCCTGGCCTTTGCCATTCTCAACACATGGACCGCCCTCTCAGCATCCATCAGTCTGGCCCTTCCCTCTGGCGGTCCCAGCTCAGTAATCTGGGGTCTTATCGTCGCTGGAATATGCAACCTCTGCTTGGCTGCTCCTTTGGCAGAGATGCTGTCTGCGTATCCGACTGCTGGTGGGCAATACCACTGGGCTGCGCTGCTAGCCTGGCCGAGATGGTCGAGAGGCATCAGCTACGTTACTGGTTGGATTAACGCTGCTGGTTATGTCGTGTTGACGGCGACTGCGCCTTTGCTGGGGAGTACATTTGTTACAGATGCGATTACTTTTATGAATCCTTCTTATAAAGCACAGGCTTGGCATCAGTTCCTTATTTATCTTGCATTTACTCTGATTGCTTTGGCAGTCAACACCTTTGCCAATCGACTCCTTCCTCTCTTCAACAAAGCCGCTTTCCTGTGGAGTATCTCCGGTTTCGTTATTATCAGCATCACTGTCTTGGCCTGTGCCGCACCCGACTACCAAAGCGGCGCTTTCGTCTACGGAAAGTTTATCAACGAAGTTGGATGGCCTGATGGATTGTCTTGGATGCTTGGACTTCTCCAGGGCGCTTTTGCTCTGACTGGCTTCGATGCTGCAGCTCACATGATTGAAGAGATACCCTCCGCCCGCGAAGAAGGGCCTCGGATTATGATCTGGTGCATCCTTATCGGCATGTTGTCCGGCTTCATTTTCCTTTCGTGTCTCCTTTTCGTTCTCAAGGACGTTCAAGTCGTTATTGAGTCTCCTGCTGGCGCTTTGTTGCAGATGTACTTTGACGCTACGAATAGTAAAGCCGGAAGTGTCTGTCTTATCGTCTTCTCTATCGTCTGCATGGTCTTTACTGCCACTGCGATCATGACGACCAGCGCACGCATGACTTATTCATTTAGTCGTGACCGTGGTCTTCCTTTCAGTCATGTTTGGGCCAAAGTGCATCCCACCTTGGATGTGCCTCTGAACGCTCTTCTCTGGACCACGGCCTGGGTCATCATCTTTGGACTTATTCTTTTGGGAAGTTCTAGCGCTTTCAACGCCATTACTGCAGCTTCAGTCGTGGCTCTTGGTGTCACGTATGCCATTCCTCCTGCGATTCATCTTCTGCGCGGTGGTAACAGACTTCCTGAAGACCGACCCTTCAAGCTGAGCACACCTGTGCGTTGGGTTTGCAGTCTTGTTGGTATTGCGTGGGCCATCCTCACAACGGTTCTGTTCGTGTTCCCGCCTGAGCTTCCTGTCACACCGACGAACATGAACTACTGCATTGCTGCGTTTGGAGTTATCCTCTTCATTGCCGTCGGTACATGGATTGTTGATGGAAGGAAGAACTACAAGGGACCGCGCATCGAAATGAATCTGGATGTTGCCACTTTGGAGGGTGCTTCTATGGCAGAGACAACTTGTACTTCTAATCCTGAGGATGATATGAAGAACCATAAGCTTTAGATCATGTGTAAGTGTTGGCTTATGCGAGAGAAATAAATTATATGAATGCTAGTCTAAACTATTTACGTTTTTTTTTTTTTAAAAAAAAAAGCGTTTTCTCTTGAAAATGTGTGTGCAATTGTTATTCATCAAGTGAGTGCAGGGAAAATAGGTCTACGTGTGCAGACGAGCAGGTCTCTTGACGACCTTCTATCAGATCCTCTACCTCATGAGTAGAATGAGTCCAAAGGGAATGAGTGCAATTGAAATGGTCAAGCCCAGCCTAGCACAGCCCATTCTTGTCAATGGCCTGAAGATGCATCAGGCGAGGGACCTGGATTTGACCAAGTTCAACAGGTAGATGGCACCCATGTCTCAGCCTCTTCAGCGCCATGGAAGAGCTGTCAGGTGTCAAATGTCAGCTAGTTTTAGCTCAAGTTTACAGGCCCCGGGGCAACTACGGATAGCACTAAATGTTGCAATACCTATTTGCACACATCACGAATTAACAGTAATAAGACATCAATTATCGACGAGTGAAGAAAAACAGGTCAAACGTATATTTATAAGAAACGAAATGGTATCGAAAGCTCAATTATGTCCGGTCGTGTCATCCATGCATATCATCCCTGCAACTTCGTGACGTGATTCATCTCATAAATCGTGATGCTCAAGTGACGCGCCTAATATTCCATGCGCCAAACTCCTGTCCAGTTAATGGACTAATCTGATCAATTGAACTGATGTGATGCTATGCGATGTGATCAATATCGCAAAGTATCAAGGTGCAGGTTGCTGTACAGCAAACACTTGTTGTCATGCCAGGTGTAAAGGCTCTTAGACGTAGTATCGCGTACTGCGATCCGATCCATAATACCCAGGCGATCGTCCCCGTCGATGACTTCGCGACCTTGAGTCTCTGACAACAATAGGAGGCGGCGCAGAAATACTCGATCGGTGCGATCGTCTGCTTCGCGAGCGATGATGTTGCCTTTTAGGCTCCTCCTTGTAGTGATACCACTTCTCCCTCTCTTGTGGTGGTGCACCGAGATTAAGGCACGAGCGAATGATCCAAAGAAGGAGGAGAAAACCAGCGATGGAACCAATGACAATGCCGGCGATTGCGCCGCCGCTCAGGGTTTGGGCGTCATTGCCACCGTCGTTGGATGAGGTGACGGTGACGGTCTCGACGGTTTGGCGTGCGACGAGAGTTGGTGGTTGAGAGAGTGTTGATGAGGCGAGGGCTCGGGTAAGGATTTGACCCAAGCCAAGATCTTGCGGGGAGTTTAGCGGAGCCATTGAGCTTGTCTTTGATACCAGTGACTGATGGGAGACGGGAATAGAGTAGAGGCGCAAAACAGAACAGAACAGAACAAAGTCAATTGATAGAAAGGGAAATCAAGCTCAATTTAACTATTTAGTGCCCGTCCATTGAGCGATTTTACTAAACCCAATTGTCAAACCTGAATTGGAAGGGAGGCTGGGAATAGATGAGAGCTTTTGGACGTCATAGCATCATCAACATCACCGATTCCGTCTGTCACTAACAAAGCTTTTCTCTTTTCCCCGCTCCACGCGAGTTCCCAATGAGCTTAATCCTGGGACCTGACCTGACCTGTCTTTGGTCTTTGTCTCGGCTGCATCGATGCAGATCTTTGGTACTTTAGCCGCAGACCAAAACATGCACCCAACGTGATGTTCTTTTTCTTTCACAGTGGAAGCTCTATGACGTATTTGAGCGTGAGTAGTTTTCTTAACAAAAGCTTGTTATACCCAACCCAACCAACCCAAGCGCAAGACCCAGTTGGTGGTGGTGGGCTTGTTTCGAGCTAGTTAGTTCAGCCACTCTCAATTCAAGGAACTTTAGTTCGTCTTTTGACACTAATGCAACGGCAGTGCCTGGAGTTATCACAAAACTCAGGAGCTTTTGTTACGAGGTGGATGTTTTTATCCTTGTAGATTGGGGGCCTCGGCTGAATGATGGTTTCAAGGAATTAAAAGAGCTGCAATCCACTTTCACGTTCGCGTTCGGGTGTCGTGCATTGTCATGTCGATCTTTGGTGCTGCTCAAGGCTTGTTAATTGGGTGCTGCCAGAGGTTTTTTTTTTTTTTTTTTAAACCAGACTGGGGTTTTTCCTTACCCGAAGGATCCGATTTTCATTGCGAGGTCCTTTCACGAGGTGGCTGGTTTGTTAACAACATTTAGAAAATCCTTTCATTACAGAGGTACAAGAAGTGGACATTGTTATCCCTTGCATGTGAAGATATGGGTAGAGATTTTTCTGAGAACATGCTGATTTTGTAAAGACGAGGTAAGCTATGAGAACTTCTTTTGACCAGTGTTATTTTCATAGGTACTCGGCCTATTATTTACTAGAAAGTATTCACCTTATGTTAGAGGAAATTCAAGTAGTATTAAATAAATGTTAGAATCTGCAACAGTAGGAAGTTGTTCAAAGGATGGATGAGAGAAGACGTTTCTCAGAAGGTAAATAGTCTTGTAGTTACAAGTTACTACGTAGCTTATTTGGATATGACCCATAGTGATAGAATCAGCTCATACTCTTGCAGGCAGTAACAGTCTTCGATAGATTAGATATTCGATATGACTTCAATGAGCTGGCATTTCTCGATGGCCGGTCTTGGATAGATTCCCGTGTTTTGTCATCAGGCCGTGACTGCCTCGAGCCCCAAGAATCTATTCCAAGTAAAACTATCTTCAAATCTCTCAAGGATAAGGCTTGATGTTCTCAGAAGTTTGATCTCATTGAAATGTTTATTCCAGAAACCCCAATTCGTTCAAAAAGGAGAAACTGAGCTCTATGCACTCGGGCTTTTAACCTGAGCTATACATGGAGAAAGGTCAGCATCTAAGCTTTTCTATGTTTTTGAATAGGTTTCTGTGTCTTACGACTGCACATCATTTACTTACCATAATCTTTCTAGTCGTATCAGATGTAAATGTTTATCAAATTGTTATTCATACCGGTGAGGCGACCTACAGCTTATGATAACACTACAACTGCGGCGACATGAGAGATAACAGACCAAATACTTTCATTTAACTATGGAATGGCATTTAGGTAGACTATGTATTTTCTAATCTGAAGCAGCTTCGATATTACCTCTTTAGCTCACAGGGAGATAATCAACTCCTAGACGTGCAACACTAGAGTTCCTTAACCAATGATTTTATTTCAACCACCGAGAAGCCCCTGATACTGACAGGTCTCATACCTGACAGACAAGCTATCATAGCATCGCTTATCTATCGAAGGAACTCGCAGATACCGCTCACCGCGATATGGTCAAGCTCATGTGGAGGCGCGGTAAAGCGCGGCTAGCGGACCGAACAACAACCCATCCACCAGCGCAATCAAGTCCAATGAGCTTACAACCCGCCAACTCGGCTAATATAACTAGAAAGGAGGGTCTCATATATCACAAAAATCGGTCATGAGGTTACTTGTTAGTGGGGATTGATAAGTCATATATGTAAACAACTTAAAGACCCGTTATAGAACTACATTCTCTCATAACCTCTCTTTTGGCTTTTACTATACGACGTGCTAGTTTTGTTCATTTAACTTGAATAAGCCATCGAAATATGACGCGCAACTTTCGACTAGCTGTCTTGGAGTGCGATACACCTTTTCCTTCCGTCAACGAAAAGCGTGGAACATACGGAGATGTCTTTCGTGATCTTTTCGACAAGGGATTGAAAGACGAAGCGTTGGGTGACAAGGGAAAGGATGTGAGCTATGAGATTAGTAAATGGGATGTTGTCACGGCCCAGGAGTATCCTGAAGTTGAGGCCGTCGACGGGTTTCTGTTGACTGGAAGCAGTTCGTGATCCTTTCCATCTTAATTTCAACTTGAATAAAGGCTAACGCGGATTTCAGAACATACGTCTTTCGAAAATGATCCTTGGATTTTGAAGCTCGTCGATTTTGTCAAGAAGGTCTACACATCTACTGATAAACCTATCGTGGGTATCTGCTTCGGTCATCAGATTATCGCTCGAGCACTCGGTGCAAAGGTCGCTGTTAGTCCAGGCGGTTGGGAAATCTGCGTTGATAGAATCAATCTCAACGAGACCGGCCAGAAACTCTTGGGAGTCCCATCACTCGTAAGTGAACCACCAATTATTAAAAGACTGGCATTTTTTTAATATAGTACAGGGCCTTCACCAAATGCACAGAGACGCAGTTTTGGAAGTCCCCGAGGGTTTGGTCAGTTTGGGAAGCAGCTCAAAGTGCGAGGTGCAAGGACTCTACAAGCCTGGCCGTGTCATGTCGTTCCAGGCTCATCCCGAGTTTGACGATTTTATCATGGAGGAGATTATGCAGACGAGATATGCGCAAAAGATCTTTTCCCAGGAGATGTATGAAGAGGGTATTACCAGGGCCAGGGCGGCACATGATGGAGTTTTGGTATCGGCAAAGATTTGGGAGTTTCTACTTAGCAAATAAGCAATATACCTTGATTCGTCAATGGCTCCATGAAAGCAGTGCCATTTGAGATGAGTGGTTGCAAGGGTTCGAGACGACGTAGTGGTCAGCTGTATTGCATGTGCCCCAAGGACTCTATATTATATAACGAGGCGGGTATCTAAGAGTAACAGTGTCCTTGTCACGCAAAAGAGATCCAGATCTGACGCTCACGCATCGCCCTGCACAACGTCCACGGACTAACTTGCTCCGGCGGCTGCTTCCAAATATGTTCCAACAGCACCAACGTCTGTCTCATGTTTCCCAGGCCGATTGTATCCAGCATCGTCTGCAGCCGCGTTCTTAGGACCTGCTGCACTGACGGGTCGGATGTGCTGCAACCGATAACAGCGAGTGGCCAGCAGAGGCTTGTGTTTATCCTCACGGTGGCGGGGAATTGATCGAGTAATGTGATTGCTTCGGAAACTGCGGACTCGACTAGGGCGCGTTGGAAGCTGCCTTCCGGTTGCTGGTGGGGCTTGCCGAGGACTGTCCAGAGGTATAACAGCACAGCCTGTTTCCAGACCAAGCCTGCAAGGCGTGTGTACGGAGTAACTGAGGGGTCTGGATAGAAGCCCATCACTTGAGATTGCAGGAAAGCAAAGTTGACAATGTTGTCAGGACTCGGCGATATCGCTCCGTCTACTGTCGGTGACGACATGAGCTGGCCCAGATGGAAAATCTGGGATATAAGAATGAGTAGCTCAAGCCAGCAGCCGCATAGCTGTCCGACGTACTTCCTAGCAACTAAGTTTCTGGCTCTGACTTCTATATCGGGGCTGAGTAGTGACTGAGAGTTGTACTGTGGATCAATCGAGATCATGCTTGTCGCTGCTATGTGCATGTAATACTCGATCAAGAAGTCGGGTAGGTCGTCGTACACATGGTTTTGCGCCCCTGTGAGTAATGTGCTCACTAATGACTTTGACGCTGTTAGATGGTCAAATATAGTGCCATGAATATCGCCTTTTGCAACCTAGGAGACGTTAATTGAGGACCGTAAAGAAGTGACAGGCGCGCAAACCTCAGTTAAACACATTATAAGACTCCCGACAGTCAAGACGAGTGTATTCTCAGCATTACCGGAAACGTATTCATCGACTACATTTCTGAACATCCGTAATGAGTCGGTATAATATCTTTGCGCAATCTCATCACTTGGGTGACGCTCCGCCGATGCCTGACGATGAGCAGCGCTTTGCGCGAGGATGAGTTGCAGCACAAGGGGTTTTGAGAATGCCAGTGGTATCAGTTTTGAGATGAAGGGATTCACATCTGTAGAGCCATTGCCCATGCTGTTGGCTGTTCTCGCAAGGTAGTAACTCAGCAACTCATATGACTGATGTCCCTGCTCTGGGAGCATCGACATTGGCATAGCAATGGCTCCATTGAGCGGTAGTCCTGTCTCTGACGAGGGCGGTAAAGCGAGGGTGAGAGCATTGGCTGTGTCTGGATCGTATGTTGTTATGGCGGTTGGAGATGCCGGTGAGGATGCGGATGATGACGATGAGGGGGAAGGCTGATGATGATGACCGTTATCGTCAACGACAGGCTTGAAATCATCATCAACATCCACATGAGTGTCAGCGTGAGCATCCATCATGTGAGTATCTCCAGACACCGGAGAACTGCCCCCATTATGGAGAACTCGGTCTTGCTCCGGTGCCGAGTCCGGTAGCACGGGGTCAGTCGCCGAGTGCGGGTCATGTTCAAGTTCATGATCACGGTCCTGATTGCGGCGTACGGAAGAAGCAATGCTTGTTTTAGAGCCTGTTGGGGAAGCGCCAAATGAAGGCCGTGATGACCGGGATACTGCTGCTACCTTGGCATTGCTGGATTTGGTGGTTGATGACGAATTACCAGCAGCAGCAGGCTCTGGCCAGATACAGTCGAGTTTATTGCGTTTGCAACCGCTGCAGATTGGTTTACTACAATTATTCACGTAAGTTAGGAAAGGGTATATCACTTTTTTGAATTGGATTTTTAAAAAGTACCTCTCATCACACTTCTTCTTGCGCTTCCTACAGGTAAAGCAGCCCGTCCTACTGCGTATTATAGGCATAGGACGCATACCTGAGGAGGAGGAAGGGGTTGGGTTTGATGGCGACATTGTGGAGTATGGCAAGGACAGACAGACGGGTCCGTAACTCGGTGACAAGGTAACCGGTCAGAGGAATTGTACCGGTAGAGGCGCGGCGCGGTTACAGCAGATGGAACACAGACACGGACAACGATGCAGTGCGTCCCAAGGCAAGGCGAGTACCGTAAATCGGATCGTGGCTCCGGAATAAGCGAGTGGAGTCAAGTTTTGTTTGCGGGGTGAATCAGGGAGAAAAGAATGCTTCTAGATTACTACTGTCTGGTTTACCCTACACCTCGCCTCACCTTCAACCTTGGTTTGGCTTGGTCAATTATTCACCGAGTCAAAAGACCAAGTTCAAGCCACCTTCTCAAAGTGTTTTAGACAAAACAGAGCGAAACAAGTACCATCAAGTAACTCACTTCCGGCCCTCCAAGGCAATCCTTCGAGGGGGTCATGTGGAACCAGCCCTGCACGTTTCTCCTAGATCTCGACTCAGTGACGTTCTGATAAGATTGACTCGGTGACATTGAACCGGCCCCGAAGGTACGTACCTTTGTATCCATCCCACCCTCGAATCTCATGCTCCGATCCTGGAACTCATGAGCCGAAGCGGCAAACATGTCGGAGACTCTTTATTAGATCTTGGGACTGCCTGCTTCTAGTCTGAAGCCATTATTCAAGAGTTGTCGTTGTGTCTATCTGATTTCCATCTTCTCCTTCTCTTTTCTCTTCCTGTTCAGTTCATCAGTTTCTACGATACCCCCCTCCACACTCCTCATAGTAATCATGATGAACATGAGGCTTCTTCGGCAGCAATGCCTTCGCAGCAAGCCATCTCTGGCCACGCGCATTTCCACCAGAGGCTTTGCATCCCAGAAAGATGTGAGCGATTCTATTAAGTGTATTTTCGAACGACGACTAATAACTCTACAGCTCCTCGGTTCAAGCCTCGAGCAAGGCGACCCTGAGATCCACGCCATTCTCAAGCGTGTATGTTATCCTTTCTCTTGCTATTAATTGGCACCTCTGACCCCATCGCAGGAAGAGAAGCGCCAGAACCACTTCATCAACCTCATCCCCTCCGAAAACTTCACCTCCAGATCAGTTCTCGATGCCCTAGGCAGTGTTATGCAAAACAAGTACTCCGAGGGCTACCCCGGAGCGCGATACTACGGAGGCAATGAACACATCGACGAGGCCGAACGTCTTTGCCAAAGCAGAGCTCTCGAGACTTTCCGTCTTGACCCCGAGAAATGGGGTGTCAACGTTCAGCGTAAGTTTCAAGTATAATCTCATCATGACCAATACTAACAGAATGCAGCTCTCTCTGGATCGCCCGCCAACCTTTACGCCTACTCAGCCATCCTCAACACCCACGACCGCATCATGGGTCTTGATCTCCCCCACGGAGGCCATCTCTCTCACGGTTACCAAATCCCCGGCAAGAAGATCTCCATGATCTCAAAGTACTACGAGACCTTCCCCTACCGACTCAACGAGGAGACCGGCCTGATCGACTACGATAAGCTGCGCGAGAACGCCCTGCTGTACCGCCCCAAGGTCATCGTCGCGGGTACATCTGCCTACTCCCGCCTTATCAACTACGAGCGCCTGCGTGCCATCGCCGACGAGGCTGGTGCTTACCTCCTGTCTGATATGGCTCACGTTTCGGGTCTTGTCGCTGCTGGTGTTATCGGAACGCCTTTTGAAGACTCCGACATCGTCACTACCACTACCCACAAGTCCCTGCGCGGACCTCGTGGTGCCATGATTTTCTACCGCAAGGGCGTGCGAAGCACAGATAAGAAGGGCAAGCAGATCATGTACGACCTCGAGGGTCCCATCAACGCATCCGTTTTCCCCGGACACCAGGGCGGTCCTCACAACCACACCATCACTGCTCTTGCCGTCGCTCTCAAGCAGGCTCAGACACCCGAGTTCAAGGACTACCAAGAAAAGGTCCTTAGCAACTCTAAAGCCATGGCCAAGCAGCTCTCCGACCTTGGCTACAACCTCGTCTCCGGCGGCACCGACAACCATCTTGTCCTCGTAGACCTCAAGCCCAAGGGTGTCGATGGCGCCCGCGTGGAGCGCGTGCTGGAGCTTGTCGGCGTCGCGAGCAACAAGAACACTGTTCCCGGCGACCGCTCGGCGCTGAAGCCGGGCGGTCTCCGTCTTGGAACGCCCGCCATGACGACGCGGGGCTTCAGCGCCGAGGACTTTAAGCGCGTGGCCGACATTGTGGACCGGGGCGTGCAGATCACTCTAGCGGTTGATAAGGATGCCCGTGCTGCCGCCGAGGCCAAGGGCGCCAAGAACCCCGGCACTGTCAAGAACTTCTTGGAGTACTTGGGCGACGGGTCTAATGTCAAGGAGATTGCTGCGCTGCGCGATGAGGTTGCGCAGTGGGTTGGAGGATTCCCTCAGCCTTGGCTCAAGTCATGATGTTTTTAATGAGTGGTAGCAAGATCATTTTTTTGGCGTTGGGAAAATAGTATATTCATAGCAGAATCAACATGAGATTAAAGTCGTTTACCAGTAACTGATCCTTAAAAAATTGTGCTCTATTACTGTTGATGTATTTCTCATGGTGTAGCTTCTTAACTCATGATGTTCTCATGGACTCTGCAAAACAAGACGACACATCTGCGTAATCAGCAGCACATCAATGGCCATGTCAATTCATTGTCTAAATGCCCCAATCACAAACCCTCAACTAATTGAGTCAAAATTACATGATAAAAATTCCTATTGCACTTCGAGCTCCGTTCTCAAACTCCGAAAAGTTTGCAATCCTCGGAATTCCATCAAAGCTTTCCCCGCATACCCGGAAAAGTTCTGAGGGCCAAAGCTCTACAATCCGGGGATTATCTATACATGACTCAGTGAAAGATACAAGTACCGTGTACTCATTTAAGTGACAAACCCACAATCAGCAACCTGTCATGGGAAAGATAGCGAGTACAAGTACCTTATCTGGTGGGGTGCAACAAGTACCTCAATGGCCTGATGACACCCCTGTTCATCTCCCCTTGCGGAGCCACATCTCCAACTGCTGATGACGCTACAAAACGCCTTTTTTACAGGGACCGGACAGTGACTCCGAGGTACTTGTCCAAGGCAGACCGGACCGCCGCCGAAGACGGGGGAGGGAAACTCTGCGAGAGATAGTAAATTGGGGGGAAGACAAGGTCAGCTAAAATCATCACCACCATCATACTTACTCACTCAACACCAGGCAATCCTCTCGTCCACGAAACTCACTACACAAATCATAATCACAATCACAATGTCTGGTATCTTTGCTCGTCAAGCTTGGGCTTCTGCCTCTAAGCTCCGATCTACTGCTCTCCGAGCACCCAAGGCTGCTTTCACCTGCAGAGTCAACAACATTGCTCCCCGGCGATGCTTCTCAGTTTCCATGAACCGTGAGTCTCAATTCTTTCTCTCATGATTCCTCAATTGGGTTTCTAAAGCATCGCAGTTCTCGCTAGAAAATACACAGAGAGCCACGAGTGGGTTGACGTAGCCGCCGATGGCAAGACCTGTAAGTTCCAACTTTGACCTGTTCCGTCAAACATCTTGATCTCGATTAACATTTTCACAAGGCACAATTGGCATCTCCAACTACGCCGCCGCAGCCCTCGGCGACGTGGTCTTTGTGGAACTCCCCGCAGTAGGCGACGAGACCGCCCAGGGCGAGTCCTTTGGCAGCGTCGAGTCTGTCAAGTCAGCCTCCGACATTAACTCTCCCGTTTCTGGTTCTGTCGTCGAGGTCAACGAGCCTATCCTCGACACGCCTGCTGATCTCGGCAAGGACCCCGAGAAGGAGGGTTGGCTGATCAAGGTTGAGGCTGAGGACGTGTCTGTTTTGGATGGCTTGATGGATGAGGCTGCTTATGCTGAGCATATCAAGGAGGAGCACTAAGCGAGAGCGATGTTCAATTAATGTATGTATGTGATTTAAAAAGCAAGATATCAAGACTTCTCAACAAGGAATTCTCATTTTTTTTTATATATTAACAAATACTTTCCGACCATTTGGCTTTTGCTGTGCCGTAGCTACTACTGAGTTTGGCTGGCATCGGTCTTCTTCATCGGATACAATACAGCCAACTGGGCTTATTTGGGTGACTCCGGTATTTGCTGAAGAATTAAAAGAACGAAATAATAAATTTCAGTTTAGAAATCGCTGTCAGCCTTGGTAGTGCCTTCAAATGTTTTAACTCGTAAATTTAATCTAGGTAGTTTTAGAACTTTTTCTCTAGAAAATCCTTTCATCATATCTCGCACAAACTCCGCCAATACAGAGATCAGTTCGCCATAGTTGAATAGCTTTCCAACAAACCATTCCAAATGCAACAAGAACCCATCATGGTTGAATATGATAACTCTTCCACCCCCTTCGCTCAACCCAATTAAAAAAGCAATCGCTAGTAAACTATATGATCCTGACACATAAATCCATTACTTCTTTTTCACCATCTACAAGTTCTCGGATCCCTCGACAGGAGGGCATGTGCAGAACAGGTTGGTGTCACCGTAGGCATCATCCACTCGGCCGACAGAAGGCCACATCTTCTTCTCCCGGAGCCAGGGGAGCGGGTAGGCTGCCTCCTCACGGGTGTAAGGGCGGTCCCACTCAGAAGAGACAAGGTCTTCTTGAGGATGAGGGGCGTTGGTGAGGAGGTTGTTCTTGCGGGGAACCTTGCCTGACTCGACGTCGGCAATCTCCTGGCGGATCTGGATAAGGGCGTCGCAGAAGCGGTCGAGTTCAGCACGGGACTCAGACTCTGTGGGCTCGATCATGAGGGTTCCGGAGACGGGGAAACTCATGGTAGGAGAATGGAAGCCGTAGTCGGCCAATCGCTTGGCAATGTCGGCAACTTCAACACCGGCAGTGTCCTTGAAAGGTCGAACGTCCAGGATGAACTCGTGAGCGCATCGGCCTTGGGCGTTGGTGTAGACAACCTTGTAGTGGGGAAGGAGACGGGACATGATGTAGTTGGCGTTGAGGAGAGCAGTGCCGGTTTGCTTTGTGAGACCCTCTCCACCCATCATGAGGATGTAGGTGTGGCTGATGGGGAGGATAGAGGCGCTACCCCAAGGAGCGGCACTGATAGGAGCAACAGCGGTGCTGTCACGCTCGGCGCCAACGCGCTGAGGGTCGATCTCAGGGTGGCCAGGCAGGTAAGGGGCAAGGTGCTTCTTGACGGCGATAGGACCGACACCAGGGCCACCACCACCGTGGGGAATACAGAAGGTCTTGTGGAGGTTAAGATGGCAGACATCGGCGCCGATATCACCAGGAGAGCAGAGACCAATCTGAGCGTTCATGTTGGCACCATCCATGTAGACGAGACCACCGTGCTCGTGGACAAGGTCGCAGACCTGCTTGATCTCGGGCTCGAATACACCAAAGGTAGAGGGGTAAGTGACCATGATGCCAGCTAGCTCATCAGCGTGCTTGACACACTTGGCCTTGAGATCCTCAACGTCCAGGTTACCGGTCTTGGCGTCACACTTGACAGTGACGACCTTCATACCAGCCATAGCCGCGGAAGCAGGGTTGGTACCATGGGCAGAGACAGGGATCAGACAGACCTTTCGCTTCTCACCAGAACGAGCCTCGTGGTAGGCCTTGATGCAGCGAAGACCAGCAAACTCACCCTGAGCACCAGAGTTGGGCTGCAGAGTAGTAGCGTCCATACCAGTAATCTCAGACAAGTTCTTGGCGAGGGAGCTGATGAGAGCCTGGTAACCGGAAGCCTGCTCGACAGGGGCGAAGGGGTGGATGTTGTTGATGCCGGGGTCGGAAACGGGAAGCATCTCGGTGGTGGCGTTGAGCTTCATGGTGCAAGAACCCAGAGGGATCATGGAGTGCACGAGAGAGACATCCTTGGATTGGAGGTGGTAGATGTATCGCAGGAGCTCGGTCTCGGTGTGGTACTGGTTGAAGACGGGCTGCTCGAGGTAGCTGGACTTCCGTTGAAGAGAAGCGGGGATCTCATCGTTAAGGAACTTGGCCTTGTCGGACTCGAGAGCGGCGTTGAAGTCGGACTCGGAAACACCAAAGGCCTTGACGAGGTTGCCGAGGCTCTCAAGAGTGACACCCTCGTGGAGAGAGAAGCCGACCTTGTCGTCGGCAACGCGGCGAAGATTGATGCTCTGAGAAGCAGCCTTTTCATGAACCTTGGCAATAGCCTCAGGAGAGCCCTTAAGAGTGACAGTGTCAAAGAGAACAGAGCCATCCTCACGGACACCCTCAGTGTGGAGCTGGAACTCGCCCTTTTCGAGAATGAGGCTCTGGGCGAGACGGGTCTTGCTCCAAATATCCTCAGCAATAGTCTTGAGACCCTTGGGACCGTGGTATACAGCGTAGAAAGCAGACATGTTGGCAAGAAGAGCCTGGGCAGTACAAATGTTGCTGGTAGCCTTTTCACGACGAATGTGTTGCTCACGAGTCTGGAGAGCAAGACGGAGAGCAGGCTTTCCAAGGCGATCCTTGGAAACACCAACGAGACGACCAGGAATCTTACGCTTGTACTTCTCAGAGGTAGCGAAGAAGGCAGCGTGAGGACCACCGTAGCCCAGAGGAACACCGAATCGCTGAGAGTTACCGATGGCAATGTCAGCACCGAACTCTCCAGGAGGCTTGAGCATGGTCAGAGCGAGCAAGTCGGTAGAGGCGCTGAGAAGAGCCTTCTTCTCGTGGACGATATCGGCGAGGGCCTGGTAGTCGTGGACACCACCGTGGGTATCGGGGTATTGAATCAGGGTACCAATGAGGTCACCCTCGACTTCGCGGACGAGCTTGGAGTTGTCGGCAAGGACATCGCCAACGACGAGCTTGATGTCGAAGCCTTCGGCGCGGGACTGAAGGACGGAAATGGTCTGAGGGTGGCAATCCTTGGAAACGACAAAGGTCTTCTGGCCCTTGCCCTTGGGAGCGTTGGCCATTGACATGGTCATGGCCTCAGCAGCTGCGGTGGCCTCATCGAGGACGGAGGCGTTGGCGATGTCAAGACCAGTCAGGTCGGTGATAAGAGTCTGGAAGTTGAGGAGGGATTGAAGACGGCCCTGGCTGATCTCAGCCTGGTAGGGAGTGTAGCTGGTGTACCAAGCAGGGTTCTCGAGAACATTGCGCTGAATAACAGCAGGAACAAGAGTTCCGTAGTAACCAGCACCGATAAACGACTCGTAAACCTTGTTGTTCTTTGCGAGTTTTCGCATCTCCTGCTGGATGTAGTGCTCGGTGCGACCATTAGCAGGGACAGCAGCCTCAGCGCCGCCCTCGTACCACTGCTCGACAAGGTTAAGACCCTTTTGCTTCCTCCGAACCTGCGGGGGGATAGTCTGGTCGAGAAACTCCTCCATGGAGCTCACGGGAGGGTCGAGCATCTTGAGCATTTCTGTTTGCTCATTGTCCTCGCTGCCAATGTGTCTCCGTGAGAAGAGCTCATGCTCGTGCAGCTTGGTGCTGCTCTGGGACTCGACGAAGCGAGGGGCTTGCGTAGTGGCGGTGACAGAGAATGCCCTTGAGGCGCCATTGAGACGAATTGTTTGTGTGAGGCGAGGTTGAAGAGCGATGGGGGAGCGACGAGACTGACGGGCGAGCCGTTGTCCGATACGAGTAGCAGACATCATGATGGATGAATCCCCTCTTACACTGTTCAAGACTCAGACTCGACTCAAACTATGAATGATTAAAAAGAAAGAGAGATGCGTGTTCAAATATTATCAAAAAAAGAACAGCGTCGCTCCTCAAAGTTTTAAGGGTATTCATGGCCCGGTCATGAATGGATGGGATAGGTCATGAGTGGCGTATCGGCCGTCATGGTCCGATCTTGCAGCCGGTGCCTTTCGCTCCTCCAAAAACCAAAACCCGCACCCGCGCCCGGGAAAAAGGTACTTGGAAGTACATGATCTGCATTGATCCAATTCCAGAACGTCTTTTTTCCCATCCATTGTGACTCGGTGAAACGGACAAGCCCCAACCAACTGCGCGGCAACTAAAAAAGTATTAAAGACTAATGCGCGATAAACATCATGATTGGTCTATTTTGACTCAGTGAAACAAAGTGACTCGGTGAAAGATAAGTCGCTTCTATCAAGCTTATCTTGGGGGATCCTGCCCTGGCTATTCACCGAGTCAAAAAATCAGCGGGCGGTGGCACTAACGGGTAACACCTAGTCCTACAGATACAGTGATCTTTCACTGAGTCAATGCACTACAACTAATCAGGTGGTCGGCGCACAAAGCCGTGGGTCCTAGTCTAATCGCCAATGTCCAATTCCATGCTCTACTGAATTAGGTCTCGGCCTCTATCCCGAACTCGGACCCCAGGTTTCGGTTACCTCTGGCCGTACCATGATAAGGGTATTTTTGACACGCCTTCTAGAAGACCGCCATGCATATTTGCCCTTGTGACATTTTTAGACTCCCATCGTAGTTGACTATTCACGGATTTCCGGTCAATAACCCGGGGTGGCAGCACCGGAAACCAGGTACCGTACCGGCCTGTAGACTACGGGGTCTCCAATGTCCGCTATCTTGGTGGGCTCAGGGTACCCACCATGCTTATTTTCATCACGATGCATCCACAACATTGTGTCCTACAGTCCATGTGTTCACACTCTCTTGAGTTCTCAAATGACAGGCCGTGGTTATACGCGACTTGAAGCCAATGCCATTGGTTGACAAGTTGCCCAAGTTCCTAAGCCAAAACGAGGTTGACTGATAAAGACGATGGGCCCCAGTAGCTTTCTTTGTCCGCAGCTACTTATGGTTTCTTGTATATACTGAGGTTATAGAATCTGCAATTTAACTTGACGGATGAGAAAGAAGCATACGATCATACTATGGAGATGTTCAAGACTGATCGAATATGTTGTGAGAGTTGATTACGAACACCGAACAAAGCAAAAGCCACGTTAGTTACAGAACACCCATCATGTCTGTAGATGTTCTCAGAACAAAGAAAGCCACGAGCTTGTGCCACTGCAGACAATCATAGATTGTTCAGATCCCTTTCTACTTTGAAGGTGCATTGTTCCTCGACTTGTCAGTAATAACCGCCAAGTACAAAATCAAGCATGCAGAAGCCCGCTGGGCCTGCGTTTCCAACTCTAATATCTCAACAACTCCATCATTACTCAATACTTTAACATGTCAACGGAAAAGAACCAATCAAAACCTCTCAGAGGCGCACCCCTGTGCAGGAAACATTTTCAAGATCACGCCCTCACTCGCATCACAAAATCAAACAAATCAAAAGTCAACACAAAACATCCAGAGCCAACTCGGATCCAACCACGAAGAGCTGCAAAAGACAGAAATCCTCTAGCCGGAGCTAACACGAAGAAGCGATGTTCAGAAGAGGAACTATCCAACCCTTCCACGAAACGCAGAAAGACTAACAACTCTGCATTGAATACTGAGAAGTGGAAATCATTTGTGAACTTGCTGGAACAGCAGGTAAGTGAGGTTGCAGAACAAGCTAGAGAGAAAGGATCTCACAACTGTTCTTTTGGTCCTGCGCCATGGAAATGCCACATGTGTACGTCTAGCTTCGCTGAGTATGTGGTTGAAAAGCTTTCTGTTGTGAAGCCTCAAGCCCCTGTTGCTAACATGGCCACTGTTGGAAAAGTGCTGAAACTCAACTCGAGAAGGGAATTTGGCGAGGGGGAAATGACCACTTTTGAGTGGGAGGGTTTGTCGTATGTCATAGATGCTTGTAGGGCCCCGATGTTCATGGTTTTCTGAATAGACGGTCCGTAACAAATGCCCAAGTAACCAACTCTAGGTTTATGCTTTATAGGCAG
This sequence comes from Fusarium aywerte, assembly GCA_013186375.1. Taxonomy (NCBI): domain Eukaryota; kingdom Fungi; phylum Ascomycota; class Sordariomycetes; order Hypocreales; family Nectriaceae; genus Fusarium; species Fusarium aywerte. The sequence continues at coordinate 40,126 of JABCQV010000023.1, forward strand.
TAGTGTCTAGATACTATAGACCTTTGAAATAGTGCAGTCAGAACCGAAGAAATGAGCCTGGCTAGCTGAGCACTCACCAAGATCTAAGAACGTTTCATCCGGATAGAAGGACAATATGGGAGACTTTAACCGAAGTTTACAGTAAAGGGGTTCCGGGAAATAGAGGCAGAAACGCAAATTGAAATCAATTGACTAGTAAGCGACATTGATGAAAACGAAAACACTATTCAGTCCTTCCTACTTCATTTCACAAGCGCGATTCAACGAAACCTTCAAAGAAGGAACACCATCAACTAGCCATTAACAACTATACGGAGGCAATGATCAACGGTATTGAGCTTGTTAAAGCTTTTAAAATATCATTTATATCCGTAGGCATGTCCTATAGATCGAAGCGTACCACAAGAAGACAGATGTAATTATATTGCGTATGATTCTTTCCTCATGGCAAATATCGCATGGTTATCTACACAATAGCCTGCAAGCACGAGCTCAGTCTCGTTGGTAAATAATCATTTGGCTAGCCTGAAACTAGCCTAATTCAGAGATCATTCCTCTACTTCCCCAAAATAGGATTGGTTTCATCCAAAATGATGCCAAAGCCTTGCAATAATAATATGTGTACATAGATAGGACTGAGCCTGAGACGGGCAACAGCCCGATCAAGCCTAACGTCAGCCTGAAGCATTTCTGGCATCCTCGAAAATCTTGGGTCACCGTCTAGAAGAGTCTGATTCGGAAATTGTGTGCTTTTCGGTTACCACGATATAGCTGCCGATTAAAAACGACTATTTCATTGTCATGGAAACCAACTATGAATGGATACTTCACAAACATCGTCAGCATGTATGTACTGAATCCCTTCGTAACTGAGGTCTCGGCAACAAAAGCAACACCCATCTGCTGTACATCATAAATGAGACTCGACTGTACGCATGTGAAGGGTCCAACGAACACCTTTGGACTGGTGCAAAACGGGTTTAAGCCAGGGAATACAATGACGGGGGGAATAGAACAAGCGAATGCTAATTGACCTCAGGTCCTATCTGTCAAAAGCAAAAAGGGTTAAGATCCTAGTGGTAATTGAGGCTTATATTCAACACTATCAGCACTTTGGCAAGCTGCTGCAGACGTGTTGCAATCCAGGGTAAGCTGAAGAAGACTTGTGGACATCGGAGAAGAAACGCGATACTTTGCAGTGGGTGATAGATGCTAAACCAGAAAAGTCAGACATGTTGGCTAAGCCAAAGGGTTACTTGTTTAGTTGAGACGTATCTCACAACTGAAGCAGCTGTCTCCTCCAACTCTGAAACCGCAACATGGACTTGACTACAACCGCATAATTGCACTAGCAACTTTTGGCTACATTATCACAGCATGTGACAGCTTATCCGTGACATATGGACAAGCTCATATCAACTGCCGGTTGATGTTCGTTTGAGAGTGGCAAATAAGCGTCAACATTATGATCCAATGGCAATACGTGACTGGGGTGGATGGTGTTAGTGGCAATAGCTAGCCTTAAGGTTTAGCTTCACAACTACAAACCACTTTTTCTTGACAAAGACCAGGTAATAGACAGCTCAGAATAATTGGTACTTTAACTATCAGGAAAATAGATATAAATACCTGCTATAAAAACTATTCATTTAGTAAAATATGTACTCTATCTTGAATCCCGGATACTGATACTACCACGATACCCTGTCCCTGACAAATCTCGAACCATCCATCGTGGATCATCCGCCAAAATCACTCACATCGAAACCCCACTACTCAAGCTCAGGTCACCAACCAAATGCCACTATGAGACTGGGACCCCTCATTCTGCATGGAGGGGCTGCTGAGGATAAAACGCACAAAGGCCGCATCTTGAACAGGCATCTCTAGTCTATATAAGACCCTGCATGATCCAGATCAGAGACATTTCCTTTTTCTTCATCCTCATCTCAAACATCAACTACAAAACCACTTTACCTTTTTTAAACAAACCAACTACCAAACAATCTTCACAATGGCTGGCGACTGTGGCTGCTCTGGTGCCTCTTCTTGCAACTGCGGCTCTAGCTGTAAGTCACATGACTCTCGTACTCTTGCGAAATACGATACTAAAATTATCTCAGGCACTTGCGCTGGCTGCGGCAAATAAGCTTTGAGATCTCTTGATCTTCGGAATACCATGTGGCACTTGACACTGTTCTCGCTTCGGCTTCGGCTTGGGTGTTGAACGCATGCAATTCTTTTGATGAAACGAGTTACGGAGTTATGAAGGGCGGGGTTGATATCATCTTGTGATTGGGATAAGCGGTTGGTTAGCTACTATTAAAGCTCAAATACTATCCCTGTTGTTGCTGAACAATGATGTCGCCTATTTGTTGTGTCTATGAGTAGTCGTCTTGGAGTAAGCGCACCTTAGACCTTAACAGCACAACTATAGTCCAGGACGCAAAGCGAAACAAATACCTTCCCTTTTTCTTTTTGAGAAAGTATGGTTCACTCAATCGACGACTGGAGTCAAACATGCCTTGGCAACTCGTCTGCTTGATCTCATGACGATGTTATTGCCCAATGCCTCTCCCCCCTACTCTAGTATCCACTGCTTTTGTCTGTCGAAATAAAATCTAGATGTTCCAATGTCTTGCCGTCAACATTTGGTCGCTCGTGGGTGGGATCCAACTCATCCAGCCTGATTCCTTTACCACTGCATAGCTCGTGCACCAGAATATTCTCGTAGTGCCCTCCTGAATAGTACCGTCCTTGGTACATTCCGTCGTCCGTCGCTGGCGCGTAGGGTGCATATGGATTCTCTTCATGCCCGTAGAGAAAGTTGTTGATGTCCGAGTCAAGTTTCGCCACCTGACCCCATGCCCAGCCCCGACCGGAAAATAGAATAGTGACTTTTGGCTTGAGATATCGACTGCACCAGTCGGTCTTGTCTCGTATGTCAAAAAGCAATTGTCTTGGGTTGCGGGAGTCCTCTGGCTGGGTGCTGCGTTCCTGCCCCGGCGGAACGACGAAAGACACCAAGCTTAATTCCAGAGAGCGAAGAGATGTTAGGGAAGCCAAGAAGCTCACTAGGACATCCCTTTCTACTGTAATTCTATGAAGTAAAAGATTCTGAAGCTGAGCTGGAAGTTTAGAAAAGGCGAACAACTTGTCAAGGGACCTAAGTTCTATGTCCCACCGTGGAACATGATACCGTGGAAGCTCTCTAGATTCGTAATATTCAACAACGCCTCTTGCGTTATCCGACAGACAAAGGGTTTGTAGAGTTTCGACTTCTTTTAAGAACTCGCTTAGTTGATCTGGATTGACAATGGGTAGATCTAGCCTACGAAGGCCAGACCTTCGTATGAGTGCAAGGAGATCGTCGCGCGTGTAGCCGTGCTCATCAAAGATACCGAGACACGTGGTGCGTATTCGATCCTCAACGACGAACTCAGAAATCCTGTGCTTGTCATTCTTCGCCAGCGCTCTCAAGGCACCAGAAACGCCACGCCTTGGAATAGTGTACATAGACCTTTGATCGATCTGATACAAGGTCCTCCCATCCACATCAGAAGGAGGAATACCGATAGGGGGTAAGGGGTATAAGAACCCATACGGAAAAGAGCGTATCAGTGGCGTCTCATACATGGGCATGAATAATCTTCCATGTGCTTTCGTCGAAATGGTGACTCGACGCAGGGCGGGAAACCTGTCATGGGCATATTCAAAGGCCTTTGAATCTGCCCCCGATCTATAAGTCAGGCGTTGCTGTACCGCCAACTTGCAATAGAGTGCGTATGATTCCTCTGGTGACATTGCTTCTGCAAGCTGACGCATCCTTGCAGCATGATCCGGTCGTTTTACTACATCGTCCTTTCCTAGGCTTCTATACAGTTCATTGATACTTTCCTTGGCATTCATGACGATACCACCCAGGGCAAGGTAATTTGGTGAAGTCGAACTCGGCGTAGTTTTCCAAAGCTGCTTCGGGCAGAAGCCTGATTAAGCCCCAGAAATGGGTCTCGTCCCATATTATCTCCCTCACTCCCTTGCGGTATCCTTCATGGTTTGTGATTTCTTCGAGGACCTTGATGTCGAGGGGATTCGCTGACAGGAAAACTCGGTTCAGCCTCAATGGGTAGAGCCTTTCCACAGAAGAAGACGTGAGGCGCAAAGCCTTGATGGCTCTATTGGGTAGAAAGCTTGCGAGATGATGGGTCATCTCAACTGGTATAGTTAAAAGACTAGCGCGAGGAGGGGTTTTATCTTCCATCTTGAGGAGGTAGGGCAATTCAAGGATTGGTGTTAGGTACGGAGAAGCGAGACGGGGTTTTGGCTGCACAAGAGAATTTGTAGAACAGTCAAAGCCTATGTTTGACTCATAGTCTTCTCCGCCGAATTTATATTTCCTCCCTGATATTGAATCCAGTGACTTCTCCATTTTGAGTTCACCACTCTTAGGCATACAGCCACGATTGCCGGGGACACGTACTGGTTCAACCAATGCACGAGTGGCCCTAGATCCGTTTGCCTTTAATTCGGTTATTGATGCAGGCAGCTGTTGTTAAGCTTTTTATGTGGTGTTATTGAGAACTTTGATGGAATGGTTGATGTTCAAGCTGTATTGTGTTGCTTACTGCGCAACCTATGCCTCGTGGCTCTTATGTGCAAAGACATTGTAATAAGACAGAGAATGGGTAACATATAGACCAGATATTCGGGTAAGGTCGACGTCAGCGCAACTGACTCATTTGATCTGATATCGATATTGGAGAAGAGCCAGTCTCACTAGCAGACTGCAACTATGTGTGATCGCCCAAGTTATGATAAGGAATATTGGAGCTCAGTATGTCGCAGGAGAATACAGAACATAAAGTCCTTTTACTGCACTGTTGTCAGGCTTGACCATACGCTCAATACCCACTTGACGTGAATCCGGGATTTCATGTGCTATTGGTACTTTGTCTAAAGCATTAGTGAATAATGACGATGCCCTTGCATATGGGACTCAATTATTAGATGCAAGAAAAGGCGGAACGAGGTAAATTCACCAAAAGCTTTGCTATTATAATAAGATGAACAAAATGAAAATGGAAGAGATCCCATGACTTGATGAAACAGCGAATTACCCTGCTGATCAAGGACGTTGCGCATGGCATTCCGAGAGCCTGATTCATGTGCTGTACTCGAATGAACCGAGTTTAGCATGTGACAAAGACAATGACCGACGGGAAAAGTCAGAAAATGGATGACTGCGCCAACCTCGAGAAAGCTCACGTGGGACTTTATTATTGCACTTGCAAGATTCCTTTCACTTCTTTGACCATTTTTTTATTCATTTTCCGTTTGTGTCGATTTCCTATCTTTTTTTTCTTTCTTTACAATTTGGTCAGGGTTAAAAGGGAAGGATTAGAGACTTGACATGCATCTGCCTGCACTGCTGAGTACTCACGGGGCAGCAAAGCAACCACCCACTACAATCTGGGGTAAAGGGAAACGATACGAGACGGGGGGACGCTGGATGACGCTGGCATTAAGTCGTGGCTTACAGAGTCGCTGAAGAAACCTGAAAAGGCCCGCGTCAATGGCAGCTTTTGTAAGTATTTCTTTCTACCATTTTACACTATTTCCCCTCTCTCTGTATCATTCACTATCTTTCTGCTCGTCTGTGTGATTTGGGTGATAAAGAAAGATATCCTTCCCCCCATCTACAGTAGCCGCTAAAAGTGGCGCCCCATGACATAACCTGCCATCTCCCTCCACTCCCTGGTCCTGTCCTACCCTTAGCGACATCAACTCGACCCTCTGACGTCGGCGACACGGGCTGTTCAGTCCACGCGGGCAAATGAGCACAACCAAGATTGCTCTGTACCCTATCTCAACATCCCCTCACATCATCATCCCTGTTATTCATAGGGATACTGTTTATTAACCTAAGCTCCCCATCAGGACACTCCGTGGCTGTCGCACCTTGGACCGTCACCTATGTCTTCCCGCGACGATGCGTCTCACGGCGCATCACCTCCCTCTTACGAACCTCAATCTTCGAATACCGGCGCACCCCCGACCTTTGCCAGCTTTTCTCCCGTAACCCTCTCTGCGAATACGCCCTCCCGATCCTCACGACGATCGACTATCCTCGTCCACCAAAAGAGCCCCCTACTCCTCGCTACTCCTCCTCAAATCACCCGTGCCCTCGCCTATAGCCATCCATTCCTGCTTCCTTTAAATACACTTGCCGGACTCCTCACCTGGAGCACTGGAGATCCCTGGCAGAGCTTTTTATTATTATGCTTCTTCTGGGCGGTTGTTCTGTATGGCGATGTAGTAATAACGTGGGCCGGTCCCGTTTTGGTCGGGGTAGCCCTCATTGCCGGCATGTACGGTCGGAGATACAGTCCTCTCAGTAGCAGTGGGTGGGCTGAGTCCCGGAGTCAAAATGCTGGCACCAAGACAGCAAACCAAAATACCGGCGAAAGCAGCCAGCAGAACGGAAAGTCGAACGCTGGCGAGAAACAATCGAAACATGTTAGGGGAAATTCCGAGGTCACCAACACGAAACATCAAAAGACACTGGATGAGATCGTCGAGACCCTCAAGCAGCTTACAGGAAGATGTAATGTTCTTATGGAACCTTTGCTTGATATGACGGATTTCCTAAGCACCCAGACAACCCCAACCAGTGCTACCACACGACCAGCGCTGACCGTCATCTTCATGCGACTGCTTATTATCACACCCATTTGGATTGCGCTTACTGTTCCGCCGTGGAGAGTTGTCACCACGAGACGTGTAATACTAGTGGCTGGAACTATCATCTTGACTTGGCATGCAAGGGTTCTCCGAGTATCACGGGCCATTCTTTGGAGAAGCTCCACAGTTCGGAGACTCGCAGCCGGCATAACCGGTCTCCAGTTTGATACTCCCGAACAACCCTTCCGGAAGGACTTGGCCAAGGCTGCTAAGAAGGGCACGGATCGTGTCGCTCAGCAGGAAGAATCGGAACTCACAAAAGCCCTCGGTAAAGCGACAAGCTTTCAGACCAACCATGGAAGAAGGAACGGCACGGGAAAGACTGCAGGCGTCAAGTTCACTTTCATCATATACGAGAACCAAAGACGATGGATCGGTTTGGGCTGGACTAATAATCTGTTCGCATATGAACGAGCTGCATGGACGGATGATCATAACAACTCAGTCCCTGCCAAGGATGACTTCGAACTACCCGACGTATCAGACGGAAGTCGTATGGAGTGGAGATGGGTTCCTGGAAGCCGCTGGCGTGTTGACGGTGTATCGGATGAGAATGGTCCAGTCGACTACGATGGAAATGAAGGGAAGAACGGGTGGATCTTCTATGATAACAAGGTAAGAGACCTAACGAACAATTGTTATTTTCTATCATTAACACATTTCAGTGGCAACATGGCCAACGAGGCCAAGATGGCTGGGGTCGATGGACGAGACGGAGAAAGTGGTACCGTGATGCTGAGCTTGTCGAAATCGACCAAAAAGAAGACTCCAAAGAAGCCGAAGAGATCAAGGAATCTCCGTCGGTAACGAAACTAAGATCTCAACCATACAACTCTAGCAACGAGACTATGGTACCAACACGAAGCCCTGCCGACCACGCACAAGCCGAGGACCTCAGTAACGATGATGCGAGCTCCAAAGCGGCAGACGATTCCTTGTCAGTACACTCGACATCCTCAAAATCTTTCCTACGGTCGCCTTTTATGCGAAAACGAGCCACTGACCGTTCTGGAGCGGATAACAAAGAACGTACCAGAAGAGATAGTAGAACCAGTAGGACGAGCAGCCTGTACAACGACGATGATGCCAATGCTTTAAGTGCGGAGTTGGCTTTGGAGATTCAGAAACAAGGTAGGCCTGGGGGACAATGGGGTATCGGTGACGAGGTACGAATGGGTCTTGAGTAACGAGGTATTTTGTACGGCAATGCTACATACCGAGATTACCGGCGTTTGATGGGCGAGGTATTGTGGGATATATGGATATCAAGGGATCTCACTGTGGTCAAGGTACGGATGGGAATTGATAATCCATGGATTCATGGAATGGCGCATGGTTGATCGAGTGTTCCGTGTAAGAATAAGGAGCGAGGTTTATGACATATACCAACTACTTTAGTCAATCGACTGTAAACAAAGAGTCTTGTCCCTGTTTGCAGCCACTTCAACGACGAAGTCTCTTTCGGCGGTTTGATCCGATGTCGATACTTCGTCTGGAACAAAGAAAGATTCTAGTGCCACTTGACGTTGGCGGTTCAGGGATACACAGAAAGAAAAAAAGGTTGTCACACTTGTAACATTGATAAATCGGATTGCCATGATACCTTTTTCCTTAGGATCGTTTTGGGGTTGTGCTGGCGTCGCTGGTTGCCAGTGCCCGCCACTGCCATCTTTCAGCGTTCATCGACATTGCATCGTCATCCAGGTTTCCTTCTATTCGTTTCTATTTTCTCAGAAATCATCATTCCTTCTTCACACATTTCTTCTGTAACCTATTTTAGTATACGCTATGGACCTCCCGCTACCTCGAGACGCGGCTCGCACTCTTCGAAAGATGAGAAGCAGTCGTACCGACGACCTCACTGTCTCCCTTTCTCCTGAGCGCGCTCAGTATCACCAAACCCAACGGAGCATAACATCTCCAGTCAATCCAACTTCCGCCACACGCTCAACACATTCATCTCTTTTGTCTCCAGACCTTCTACCGCGCCGCGCATCAACAGCAGTAATCCAGCACCACCACCGCACCATCTCCGGCTCTCGACCATCCCCTAGCTCTATCGATTATGGCTCTATGTATTCGAATGCCCGAGCTGAATCTGCGCTGACAATTCGTCCTCCTGATGCCTACGAAAGAGGCGGTTCCCCTCCCCTTACGCCGTTCCCGCCCTGGGTCAGTGAGGAAGAAGACGAGGGCGATGAAGCTTGTGAGACTCGCACTTGGGAGGGCTCCACGACGAAGGGACACTGTTACAGTGGAAGTCATGTGCCTGTGAAAATTGTGCGTGTCGAGGGGAGATGGGTGGTTAGTTCTGTCATTCATGGCCTCGTGCTTGTGTTGCAGTTTGCTGTGACACTGGGTGTATTTGGCGCTCTGATGTGGATTACCGTGTGGAAGGAGAATGAGCCTGGTAACGACTTTGATAACTGGTAGGTCACTCTCCTACTAATCTTCATCATTCTCTTCTAACGTTCAACAGGCTCTGGAAATTCGCGGATCCAAGTCTCATCGTCGTTCTCCTTTTCTGCTCTATCAGCCTGGTCATTCATGAAGTCAAACTCCTCTCCTCCGTCGCCCTTTTGTATCTCGAATCACTTATCCTCGTTGCCACTACCGTGGCTAGCTTTGTGCTCTGGATGCGATGCTTTCAGGAAGAGAGCCGCAGTGTCAAGGGTGCTCTGATGGGTAGTAATGTGTTGATGTGGGGACTTGCGTTCTTTGGATTTGTCAGGTCCGTTATCCTTTGGAAGGTTGAGGCGGGTGAGGGCGATGTTGATCAGGAGAGAGCGGTCGCGTACGGGACCTTTGTTCCGTGGGGTACGGACGGTGAGAGACGGGGGCCTCTGTGACGAGCGCAGATTCTGAAGATACACGAGTCTGACAGGACTAGTATTTACGACTGGGCGTCGGCTACGGATAGGAAAAGGATGGTAGTCCGATTAAACAAAAGATACAACACTTTCCAATGGACTCGTACTGTCTGACAAATTCTGAGGCCACCTAACAGTCAGCGGTTTACTGGAAGCCATTCAGGTTAACAGCTATTGGACTAGCCCAGATGCAAGCATACGATGGCGACACTGTACTTCCAGTGTTGAATAGGGTAGTATCTGATTCTGTATCGGATAAAGTATTTACTATAAACGCCAGCCGACCAACAGTATCATCCGTTTCTGATTTCTGAGGGTGCACATGTACAAAATTCTGCACACTTTTATCAGGCGGCTATTGAAACCACAAACACAACCACACCTCTTTCAGGTTACCTTTTACGTATAAGTGCTTACATATGCAAGTAAAACTTCGGCGTTATAGCTAGATTCGAAACGCCAGCCTGATAAAAATCCACGTAATTGCTATGAGGCTGAAAGCTGTGGCCCCCAACTTTGTGAATTTGGCGTTGCATACTGAGCAGGGGTCTTAAATAAGGGTTGGACTAACCCCAGAGTTCTTGTAAACACTGACCAATGATTATAAAAGGTATAAGAAACGGCCCCCAATTTCTTCAGGGTTCCTCTCAAAAAGACAGGCTTAGTTAAGGTTGTAAAGAAGCTAATCATATCCGTACCTCTCTGCACAATGAATGAAGTATTCACTCGGAATTGGCCCCCTGGGTGTAAGCAAAGGATACCCTGATGGAGCATTTGGAGATAACTCTTTCACCTTAGAGGGTCAACGCGAATAGGGGGAGTAATGACCGCTAAAGGTTTGAAGATTATGTTGGGACTTTGAGTTGAACACCGCCCAGATAGGCAACCTGCAAGACTACTTAGACTTACTATACCAAGGGGCGGATATCCTGAAGAAAGAGTGAATATTCTTGCAGATTTAAAGATAAAAGGTCTATCAAACTTTGTATCGTTCCGACTTGTACGATGTCCTGTGAGATTGGAGGGATATAACAGCCATTGATACACTAAGTCTGAAGTTGCAGAAAATACAAGGACGCACAGTAGGGTCTCAACGAGCCATTAGAGTACATTATAGATACCCGAGCCTTACTGCAACGTTATCTTATGTGAACATGGTTATTGTATACAATGATATTTTAAGGCTATCACCCTGGCATCTTGGCAAAGTGTCTGCCCACCCTCTCTTCTCAAGGTTGTTGCGCGACATAGGATGCTGTATTGTGAGAGAGGCGGCTATTGAGAAGTGATTATTCCAAATTGTAAAACTGGTGGCTGCCAGATTGTTCCAATATTTGTCCTGATGTAGGAGTAAGGAGACTGGAGTAGCCGCCGTGCTCTCATGGAGGCTGGTATATTCAGTCTTGTAGTATAGTTCTTCGTTCCTTGCTTCCAAGGCAGGAGATAACCGTAGAATATGGGTACAATCTCTTATATAAAGCCCTTCCCTCTTGGCCTCAATGTCCTTGGTGTTTCTTTCTTTATCAAACTCAGGCTTCTATCTACTTTTGTATCCTACCTCATCTTGATTGTTTGACCATGGGTCTTGCGCAGCCTTACCAGCCTTACGGCTCTCAACCCTTGGCATCAGAGCCGGCGAAGAAGCCATTGTCTTCGACTGTTGATTTCAGTGACCAGTCATACGAGATGCCCTATTTTGTCGACACTAATTCGCCAGCGATGAAGGCCAGCAGTCTCACGAGGAAGCCAGTAGCGCTTCAGTCTGCGGCCAACATTGCTCCCAAGCAAGAATCTGAAGATCGTAAGATCAAGATCCCTGAGAAGAACATAGCTCCTACTATGCCCAAGGGCTCTGAATATGGTATTTAAACTGCGGACTCTATGTTTTCTCTTTATTGACCACGCTATTCAGCTCAACCGCTACCTTCACGTACACCCAGCTTTAAGTCCAGCTCAACGGCATTCCTGCAAAGCTTCGAGTTTCCTTCAATTCAAGACTTCCACATTGAACTCTTACCATCTACAGTCGAACCTTCTCAGTGGCTCAACCAAGACCCTCTCTTCGTTAAATGGAAGAGTTCAAAGCACGGGTTGCTATGGCTTCGAGGGTCTGAAGGAAGTGGAAAGTCCACTTTGATGAAGCAGGCTCTTCATACCCAGCTTAAGAATGAGACTAATGTAATTCACATGACATACTCTTTCTGCGTCTGTGGAAGCGAACTTCCACGTACACGTCTGGGGTTTTACAAGTCTCTACTGCACCAGCTGATTCCACAATCGCCCGAAACATTCAACGATATCAAGGCTAGGTTCGAGAGAATTCAATCAGCCTTGCCTCCCAACCAACAAGCGGCATGGAGTGCTCAAGAGCTCTTAGAAGACCTGACGAAAGCTATCGCCAAGATACTCAAGTTGCGCTCTGTGTGCGTTTACGTTGACGGCATCGACCGCTCAGAAGGGGAAACTGCAGCCAAGCTCGTTCAAGACCTTTCCAAACTTGTCGAGAAGAACCAACCAATGCCCTCTCCTAAAGAGCCCACTATCAGAAATGGGCTCAGAGTCATGTTCTCCAGCACAATCCTCCCTGCTAAAAGCCCATTCCCACAATCCTACATCGATTTGGATGAAAAGAATGGACCCAGTCTGAGACGGTTCCTCGAGGAACAGCTCTCTACCACTGACTTCAATACACGACAGCTGATTCTGTCAAAATGTGGCTCATCATTCGTCTTTGCCCGTCTGATGATCAACCACATTAAACTATTTGGTCCAATGCAGTCTTCACTGGTTCAGCAGCCATCACCTACTCCCGCTCCTATTTCTTTCTTACTTGGTGATTACTTCCAGAGCATGGCTCAACAAGGGAACAAGAGTCTCATATCGCTCCTGAGATGGGTCTGTTTGACCGCCAGGCCATTAACTCTGGCCGAGCTCCGTGTGGCCCTGTCACTTGACATGATCCCCAATCTTCGGTCAACTAAGGACCTCTTACAGACAGAGCTGTTCTCTCGATATAGCTCTGACGAGAGCTTCCAAGCTTGGATCAAGACCACCTCATGGGGGCTACTTGAAGTTGTGAGCGTACGCGGCCAAAAGGTCGTGAAAGCAATGCACGACAGCATCTCGTCCTTTTTCGTGTCAAAGGGATTAGATATTCTGTCACTTAGCTATCAGCCACCAGAAGGCCCAAGCTCTTGGCTTCAAAAGGCTCAATATTGCCTTGCCGTAAACCTCCTACGTTATCTAGCACTGCTTCCCGAAGAGCCACAGTGGGAATCGAAAATTCATACAGATCCTGCGCTGCAGTTCCTCCGATATGCTGGGGCCAATTGGTCCCACCACGTTACTGCGGCAGGCTTGAGTAAGCCAGAAGCTTCGAAAATACTCAAATTACTCCAATGGCCCTCGAACAATGTCCTAAATGTCATGATAAAGCTTGATCATGATAATCGCGCTATCGGCGAACTACAGGGGATACTCTGGGCACATATCTTTGCAGTCTACGGGCATACATCCCTCCTTTCGGTAACTATCAAGAAGGCTGGCACAGAGGCTTTGGGTGTACCAGATAGCCAGAAGAGAAGTCCACTACATCATGCTGCCCTCCACGGGCATGTAACGACATTGAAGCAGCTGCTCAAGTCAGGCGCAAAAACAGACTCCCGAGCGATCAATGGACAGACAGCTCTACACCTCGCTGTGCTACAGGGCCATCAAAGTGCTTTGAAACCTCTTATTGATAGCAATCCAAGTTTGGTGTCTGCTACAAATGATGCCTCACAGACACCGCTTCTTTTGGCAGTCGTTCGTGGAAGTTCATCGGCCGTCAAACTTTTGTTGGAAAGGGGCGCCGACGTCAAGGCTTTAGACCGGTCCAAGACCTCTATAGTGCATCACGCTGTGGCCACAGACAAGCCGAACGTATTGAAGCTCCTTCTCGACAGCGACGCGGATATGAATTTGAAGAATGTTCAAGGACGTACCCCATTGCATCTGGCAATCGCAGAGGACCGTCCCTCTGTCATCAAACTTCTTCTTGAGCGCCGCTGTCAAGTGGATATTCCTGACATGCTGGGAAGAAGGGCTCTTCATGAGGCAGCAGCGGCTGGAAACAAGTCATGCGCACAGGAACTTCTGAAACAAAAGGTAGCAGTTGATGTAAAAGACAAGGATGGCCAGACAGCACTGGTATACGCTGTTCAAGGCCTTCACGTCGGTCTCGTCAAGCTACTTCTAGAATTCAAGGCCGACGTCAATGCAAAGGATAAGCTGGGCTTCAATGTGCTTATGCTCGCAGTGAAATCCAACCAGGAGAAGATTGCGAAGCTCCTGTTGGAAGCAGACCCATATTTGAATGCTCTTAGCAACGAAGGCCACACAGTTGTCTTCTACGCTGTTTATAGGGGAAAGGAGGTCTTTCATTTAACAGAGAAAGAGCAATCCATTGCCTCTCTACTATTGAAGCACTACAAGGAGAAGTACACCGTTTGGAATGCTGAGTGGATAGCATGCAGAGAAAAGTTCATTGCAGAACACGGAAAGAAAAAGAGCAATGGGGACGCCAATTCTAAGTCCAAGACAGAGTCCAAGATGGCAGCAGTGCCACCCTCTACCTCCGTTATCCTAAAGACTCCAAAGTCTGTCAAGCCCGGGGTTGTCTCCGGAGCCACAGTCAGCAGGACCGAAGAGGTCCCTGAGGTAGTAATTAAGGAGTCCACAAGGCCTAGTCCTCAGTCTGGAGCAGCAACGATACCTCAAGGTCACACGGCTTCGGATGCCTATTCTTCGTTCACTCCCAGTAACACAGCCCCGATGACCTCTCCTCCTCTACCGCAACGACCAACAGCTACGCCTGACGGTTCAACCTCTATGTCATCGGGAAACCATCAGAAGAAGCAAAACTCCACTTTCATTCCGTACCAACCTTCGCAGCCTACCGTCGGAAATGGAAGACAGGCAAGCACTAACGCTGGAGCGGCTTCTCCCAAGCCGTCTCGCGCTACCCAGGTTAGAGGTATCAACATCCAGCAGGGAGCACCTATCGACCATGGAAGTAGTTGGCACATGTACAGTGCACTGTCTTCAACAGATTCTTCACCTTCAGCTCAGGGAACGTCGACAAATGCTCAGAGCCCGTACGTCTCGAACTCCAGTGTGTCTCAGAACGTCTCTGGGGAAGGTTCGTTCAAACCTTTTATGCCCTTCCAACCTACTCCGTTCGGTGATTGTCTCTCAACTGCAGTGTCGAGACCCCAAAATCAATCTGACGCCAGGTATTCACTGCCTTCGCAGACCCCCTACGGTCAGGTTGGGCATAACATTTCAGGTCAAAGGGCACCGCAGCAAGGGACAGTTCAGGGTTATCAACCATCCAATAGCAATCCTCAGAGACTCAATCCGTCACCGTATCAGACTCAGACACCTTATGAGAGGCCTGTAGATCCATCGATCAAATCTATTGCGCCGCTAAGCGTGGGATGTAAGCCTGTTGGGGGGCATCAGCCGGCACAGCCCGCTCCAAGCCAGGCTGTCCCGACTCAGAAGCCATCTACAACACAACAATCTACCGGAGCTCAGGTCAGTCGAAGGACCCCTCCGGCACAAAAGTCTGGTACGACCCAGAGACCTCTTACAGGCCAACCCGTCTGGGATCAGAAGCCTGTCGCAGCCCGGGTCATTCGAAAGCCCTCTCCAGTGCCACAGCCTGGTTCGGTCACGAAGGCCCCTCCAGCCCAAACCATTTCTGATCAGGAGAATATCTCGTCTGCAGCTACTCCCACTCAGAAATACATTCATGCTCAAAAGCTTTCCGAAGTTCAGCGACCTGGTTCGAACTCCAAACCGCTACTGGTTCAGCAGTCTGGTTCGACCCAGAAGCCTGCTTCACTCCAGGTCAACGCTGCTTGGAAGCCGTCTCCAAGCCGAACAGGTCCAGCTCAAAAGCCCTCGGCGGCCCAGCAACCTGTTTGGACATCCAAGCCCTCTCCAGTCCAGCAGCCCGTTCCAGCCGGTCCGATGGCTACTCCAGGACGGGCCACCTCTGTTCAGAGATCCGACCAATCTATATACAAGAGGCCAACCCCTTCTCCAGCCTATACCTCTGTACCTTCATCAAATGTCCAGCAAGCCATTGGGCAGAGGCCAAATGAGGCATATACTCCCTATAGTACACAGAAACTGAGCCATGGTTCTAGAAACTCCTCCGGGGGCAAGATGGCTGCAACAACTGGTGCTAGTGTTTTGGTCGGTGCAGTTGGTGGGTACTTCCTTTCAACTCATATGCAAGATCACTATGAGTCAAACTCTGTTAGCACCGAAAGACAAGTCGGTCCGGACAACACATATTACCAACCCGATGCACCTGTCACTCACACTGAATACCATTACTTTGAGGCACCGGTAGAGCCGTCTGAGCATTCGGATGGACACTCGGAGGCGGAGGAATCTGCAGATGATCAAAGGTCGGAGGATGAAAGCGAGACCAACGATCCAATTTCTTCCAATTTGGAATTTTCCGACGCCGATGGCTCTGATGACCAAGTTCTGTCAGAAGATGATGATGAGAATCAAGATGACGATGAGACTCAAGATGAAGACGACGATGAGACTCAAGATGAAGATGAAGATGAGAATCAATATGACGATGAAGATGAAGACGACAATGCAAACAGCTCCGACGGAGATGAGGACGAGGACGATGTTGAGAGCTTGAATTTTGATCAAGACGGGCTTGACAGTCCAGATATCACTACCAATCTAACGGACGATGATGACGATATTTCCGATGAAGAAGACATGGATACTCGCGACATACAATCAGAGTCAGATACTGGTCTGGATTCAGACCTAGGTCAAGACGATTCTGAATCTGATGAAGATGTTGGACAAGACATTGAGTCAGATCAAGAGAGTGACGATGAATCGCAAGGCCAGTTTTATGGACATTACCAACAGCAAGCGTTCAGCCAATCCGATTCCGATTATGAAGAGCAGCAAAGCCAATACGGCTGCCAACGCCACACCGTTGACGAAGTTGACGAAACTGAATCCGACGATGAAGTGCAAGAAAGTCACTACCATGATGAGTACCAGCATCAGGTGCAACAGCCCGAATCTGATGATGAGTTTAGCATTCAGACAGGTGGACAAGCTGATGATAGCGAGGAAGAAGATAATTACTACGGCAGTGATGATGGACACTATGAAGGAGAAGGATATGATTCAGACTATTAGCAAGAAGAACTATCATGAGGCAGACTATGATGGTAAAGATAAATTATGACAGTGGGGACTATGGAGAAACAGTATACGATTTTACTGCCAGGAAGGACAAGAGCCATATGAGGACGACTCTATACCAAGATTCACTATTCCAAATTGACTATATTCGGAGAACAAGCATTCTGTGCTGAATAGTCTACTATGTGCCTCTTTGGATTGATTGTAGACCTTTGCCAACATTCCTCGATTACTCAACACATCAACAGGTCTATATTACAGGCCCGGGACCTGATTACTGTCAACACCATCTGGTATGTACATGGTGACTCACGCCGAACAAAGAGATCCCCGTGGCAGGTTGAGGCTATCCCCAAGCTGATCACACACACACACTACCATCAAGCTCCTTATACTTTGTCCTTCTATGTTGAAAAATCATCAAACCCATCAAAGGATTAACCGTCTGCTATGTCTAAAGATTAAAAAGCTATAATTACGAGCTGGTTTATCAGCCTATGCCCCGGTAGGCTAACCCGCAACTCCACGGGGCTATACTGGGGAAAGTGGAATCCTGGTCCACTATCATGCACTCACGAGAACTAATGCCTCAATCACGATGAAAACAACTTCTCATATTTGTCCGCCGAAAGCATGAATAATTTCTCTTCTCTCATATACTCTCATTATCTCAAAGATTATTAACCTAGAATCTCATTACAAAATGGCTACTCAAGAAGATATTCGCATCGAACCCATCACGAATCCCGATGATTTTGAAGGCGCATTCAAGGCCATAGCCAACGCCTTTGGTCGCCAAACCAACGACGCAATCTGGATCGCATTCAACCCTGGCTGGGACACACCCGAGGGCGAAAAGGCTGGAGCTCAGCGTCTAGCGGACCGTTTCAAGTCGGTTACTCATAACCGCGACGGCAAACCCAACACCGTTTTTGTTAAAGCTACAGTCGACAACACCATCGCCGGAATCGCCATCTGGCACCAGGCCTCGGTCGTAGAAGGCTGGGGCGACGCACCCAAGGATCTCACCGAGGGTACTTATCTAGAAGACCTGTACCCCGGAAACAAAAACGCACAGAGGTTTCTTGCGCAAGCGGGTAGGTCGCTGCTTAAGCGCCGAGGCGAGATCATCAAAGAGAAAGCTAGCGCTTCGCCGCCGGCAGTCTTCGCTATGGATCTTTGTGCTGTTGATCCCAAGTTTCAGAGGAGGGGCATCGCGAGGAGGTTGGTCCAGTGGGGTCTCGATGAGGCTGTGACGAGAGGAAATCTGGAGTGTGTTACTGAAGGATCGAGTATGGGACGTTTGGTGTATTTACAGCAGGGCTTCAAGCCGGATGGCGGTGAGACGGTTTATGAAATGGATGAGGAGTTTAAGGATCGGGATTTGCCTTCGAATCTCGTTCTGAGAACTGGTGGACAATGACTTGTGCACATCGAGTTGAGTAGAAAGGAATAAAATTTCTTACTTGGTATCAATTTGCTACTCATGAAACTCATATCGAACCCAATCAACACCAATTTTGTATCTCTCTTACAGCATATGCGACTTCACCTTCAACCCTTCAGGCATCTTCCAATGGTTCTTGACACCACACCAGCTCTCCTCATTATAACCCTCCTGCACCTTCTGGCACGTTCTCAATCCCCACTCCGTAACACCCACCATCAGACAACTCTCAAACATAAATGCACAGCTTCCCGTGCCGACCTTTGCAGGTTTAAGTTCTGCATTCCTCGCACCCTCGTAGCTCTCCGCATCAGGGCCGTGGCCGCTCATGACATTGTGTAGACTCGCACCGCCGGGCACAAAACCACCCGCGCCGCCCTTTTTCGCATCGTATCCTCCCTGGATCAGACCCATGAACTCACTCATCGTGTTGCGGTGGTACCATGGCGGGCGGAAGGTGTCTTCGCCGACGAGCCAGCGGGGAGGGAAGATTACAAAGTCTGCGACTGCAGTGCCGGGGGTGTCTGTCGGCGCGGAGAGGACGGTGAAGATGGAAGGGTCAGGATGGTCAAAGGAGACGCTGCCGATGGTGTTGAAGCGCCCGAGGTCGTACTTGTAAGGATAATAGTTTCCGTGCCAGGCTACGACGTCGAAGGGTGTGTGCGCCTGCACCGTCTTGAAGAGGCTGTTGTTGAACTTGACAGACACAGTATACTTGTTAGATCCCTCGGAGGCTGTCGCCCCAAAGTCCTCGCTGAAGCACGCAACAGGAGACTGAAAGTCTCGAGCGTTGGCTAAACCGTTGGAGCCAATAGGGCCAAGTTCGGGAAGAGTGAAGTGGCCTTGGTACAGTTCCAGGGCGTAGCCACGAGCTGGGCCAGAGGGCAGATGGACTTGATACTTGACGCCTCGAGGGATGACGGCGATTTCCATAGGTCGAACGAGCAGCCATCCGAATTCCGTGCGGATATCAAGAGCGCCCTCTTGCGCAACGATAAGAAGATCACCGTCGGCAGAGTAAAAAGCCGATTTCTCATCCATGCTCTTCCCCGCAGCGTAAATATACATACCCAACCCCTCCTTGAGTGTGGGGTCTCCTGCACCAGCAACGAGCCTCAAACCAGTGACAAAGTCTTGGTCTTTGGCCTCATTATGATCAAAGGGATCCCAGCGGAGCTGATTGGGGATGTAGTGCAGCTTTCCGTCCTCGGCGTCGTCGAGAGTCTTGTTAGCCTCGACTGTATCTTTTGTGTTTGCCTGATATGGAGGATGCGCGCAGGAAGGAAGGACACGATAGAGCCATGTCTGCTTGTTCTCATGTCGCGGTGCGGTAAAGGCTGTTCCTGAGAGCTTCTCGGCGTAGAGACCATAAGGCGGCTTCTGAGGGGAGTTATGCCCGATAGGCAATGCGCCTTCGACAGCTTCAGACCTGGAATATTGTGAGTGAAGTTCCATTAATTAGCGTTCAAGTACGTGATCCTCACTCTAAATAGCTGTTGAAGCCATTCTGATAAAGGTATTTCTCCTTAAGATCAAAGGTTGTGATGGGCATTTTCACAGTCTAGTCTGAGTACTCGACAGATCGAATTTGTGAGGTATTATAAGATGGACGTGAGTGGGAATACGATGCTTATAACTGTGTTTTGACGGCTTTGGGAACTTCCCGTCTTGAACAACGGATGACGTCCAGTAGCCGTATAACCGTTCAAGAGTAATTCCGCACCTTAATCGTGCCACGGCCCGACGTTAGCCGTTGATCATCGCGCTTTGATTCCGCTGATCTTTCCAGTGAGATGTTACCCAAGAGAGGAGAAATCCCATAACATGGCTTTTCATCGCACATGATCGGGATGAAAGATTGATAAGACATGGTGATCTTATCAGCAACCTAAAATTGAGATGCAAGATCGAATTAGTTCAAGGGTTCAGGTACAAATTCAATCAAGCTAAAATCATCATCGCGGGGTAAGGTTATGGTGGGTCTGGGGCAGACAGCTGGTGTCTAGTTACTCCGTACCAGAGTAAACATTAGACATTAATCAACACATTTCAGCTTCTTAACAGATGCTATTCACATGCAATTTCAAGACCATTATTGTGTGGGGATGTATTATGTAAAGGAACCATGTCATCATGGAACCTTGAAACGCCGACCGAATCGACCAGCGATAACAAGAACTGCAGAGTTGAGGAGTACACCAGGCGACGCTTCCAGCAGTCGCACAGAATATGACGGGACCAAAAATATCTAGACGCAATATCCCGAGCGCCGACTCGCAACGAAACCAGCGAAACGAACAAGAATTATAGGAACTATTGGAACAGATACCAGGGTGGAGGGGAAAACTTATTCCTCAGACTTCTTGTTCTTCTTCTTCTTACCGCCACCGACGGGTCCGCCCAATGTTGTGCTTGTGGGCTGAGTCTGGAGGTGAACAACAAGTCGGGTCCATGACTCTTCCTTGTCCCACTCGAAACCAGCGAGGTAGGGCTTGTCAAGCTCATCATCGGCCTGGAGATGTCAGTATGTATCAAGGTCTAGGTGGAAGGCTATCCAAAACATACCCGCTTCTTGTACGCCTTGTGGATGGCATCAAGAGCATCCTTGATTGTTACACCCTTGAGGTTTCGTGCTGTCACCTCCTTTCCTAGTGGGAAGTGAAGGTCGATTCTCTTGACGGGCGGTGTTGATAGGGGAAGCTTGAGGATAGCAGGGTCTTCTACTGAAGCAGGGCTGGTGTTGATCTTCCTATTGGAGGGGTCAGTGGCTGTCATGATGAATGATGTCTCCAGGTCTAAATGCGGGGTCGACGACGTTAGGAGCCAACGACTTACCATCCAGTTTTTTGAGTCTCGGGAGCGAGCTCGAGATCAATGCCCTCAGCCTCTGCAATAACAAGTCAGTAAGATGTCTTATGAAGCTCCTATAATAGCTTATCCGATGTCGGAGGTAGTTATGAGGGGCTGAATATGTCGAGACTTACCGAGGTCATTGACGTTGTAGACACCAGGTGCCGCTACTGAACTTTGTCTCCGCGACTTCTTGTCATCCTTGGCGGGGGGAGAGCTTGAGAGACCCTGAACGGCTGAATCGACCTTGGAGAGTGGTTCCGACATGTTGGAGGTTTGTTATGTGAGTTGATCTAGGAGATCTGGTTGTTATAGCTGATTCTGCTGTAAGAAGAATGAATGTCAGTAATGTTGATAACAGAAGCAGGTGACATTGATGAATGATGAGGAAGGACCACGAACCTTTTGCGTTGAAAGCAGAAGATTGTAAGTGAAGTTGATTTGCTGTTTGTGCTTTGAAAGTGTGATGATGAGAGGAGAGAAGAAAGAAGGAGCAGATGGAGGGGAAAGGGTTGTTACTTATTACAATCACAGGCACGGGCAAGCGCACCTGCCGTTCGGCATCGTCCATCCCCGTCGGGAGGTCGTTTACAAGCAAGGGCAGTACCTGAGGAAGGTACCTAAACTTGATCCTCAGTCATGCTACTAGAAGGCTTCACCTTACATTACTGCAATGAGCTGTCGTCAGACTGGGCGGGGTAACTGCCCATGCCTACACCCGGAAGGGAAGGGAAAGGCACGACCTAGGGGGGTACAGCTAAGGAACTGCCTGCACTGCACTGCAGTCTATCCGTGCCTGCGCCTCACTCCATCTTCTGTTTTTGTTTCAATGTTACAAGCACGCATTAGGATTGCTACTGCATAGTACATTCACTGTGGATTATTGCACCACTCAATGGTCGCTGTCTTTCAATTGAGTCGTCGTTGGACAATCGCGTGACTTTGGCCTGACGGAGGGCGTGACGCCCCTGGCTCCAAGCTCAGCAGACCACACCTGAAGCCGCAATGAGTCTAGCGCTGGCGCGACATGGATGCAGGCAGGTGGGAACCCGCTCTACGTACCGGTCTGGTACCCGCTTGCCGTCTTTCTCAGGCTAGCGTTAGAGGCCAGAATCCGGGGAAAGCTTGTCCATTGACCCACTCGCGATCGGGTGCTTGTGGGTTTGTGGCGCGTTCAATGGGCCCCGGCAATCGAGTGAGGTGATTCAATGGAGAGCAATTGATGGTCGTGGAAGCCCGCGACAACATCAACAGGTCAAAGCATTGAGATTGGGATAGTACTGAAGCATTTAAATCCTGTTGCGATAGACATGAAGAGGGGTAGCATCATACTGTAACTAGGTGTGGCCGATCAGAATAGACGAAACCAAACCAACAAGATTGGCACATTGATTCAGTTATGGCCGATGACGAGGGATCGCCAGTTGCTATCCTGCCCCTCATTCAACCATCCCTCCTTCCTCGTCCCCTAGCCCATGTCCGTGTCATCCGCGAGCCGAATTGGCGCTTGTTGGCGCAACTCACCTGACGATTGATAGAAAGTCAGAGAGATACATACCTCGAAATACGTGCTAGGGTTGCAACTAGAGAGGGACTTTCATACATACCATCAACCCTTTTCTCCCTCCTCCAAGAGCGCCCGCATGAAACCTTGTGGTAGTAAACTGAGGGGAAGTGCTAAGTCGATTGGCTAGTCAAGGTGCTGCTAGTATGCCGCCCAGCCCAATCAATCAATCAAGAGGCTCGCCGAGACGTGTTTAGTATCGTCAGATGGAGGGTGTCAATCAGCCATTATGTTTGCAGGAATTCCCCCTCTCGAGATCATCCAGAGCTAGCTAGAGATGGACTGTAGGACTACTACCTAGTTGCATATGTTTATCCTTTTGCTGCTGGTATCGTACCAGCGTCATGTTGTTGTGACCAGGGATACGTCCATCTCCCCATGGGCAGAGGCCGCATGCCATGTTCCTTGTGACTAGTCGTTTGTACCTGACTCTCCGAGGTGCCCTTTCATGGCCATGACGCTGTCAGAAACGAGGAGGGCACTCCCACATAAAGAGGGCAGCTCTGCATCTCGAGCACCCCCTCCACTCCTGAGATGCACTGGTCCATACAACCATGAACTTTATAAGGCCTCATTATTGAGTTCTATTCTTCCTATTCCTGTTTCATCTCCGTTATCTCAGTATAGCTTCACTTTTTCATCTTCTTCTTCTTGATGCTCTCTGTGTCTTACATGACCATCATCAACATCCGATAGTGGGGTCGGCAACAGGCGACATCAAGTGGAGACGTTTGATGGATCCCGTTGATCCCTGGCTTCTTTCGATACGGTACCTAAATGGCCCTTGCCCCAGGGCGTTTTGGCTTAGAGCACGTACGGATACTGCAAAGTCGGCTCATTCAATCGAGCATGCCACCTTTTTTAACGACCTCGACCGCCAGCAGGCGAGCGCCGAGCGACAACTTGACTCAAGAGAAACTGGATCATTGAGCTAAATGATTGATCATGAGAACATCTCTTTGACTCAATTTTCGCCATGGTTCCTCTTTTCCCTAAAAACAACCGAAACTCAGTGAAGGCGATACGAAGCGATAACAAGCTCGACGCAGAATGACTTCATTTCCAGGAACAGGTTCCACGTGATACATACGCAATTCCATGACAATCTTTGGAAAGCATCTGTTCTCGTCCGACGCACGGTACACGATAAGCAGTTAAGCTCAGATCAACTCGACACGACTTTATACCCAAACATTTTCGCAATAATCCTCAGGAATAATCCATCAAGCCGCGTACACAAGAAAACAACATCCACCAGTAGTCCATCTTACCTTCAACATGTCGATAGTCAGGGTCATAGTCGAATAATTCCGAGAAAGAAAACGGTAGGTGATTAGGGTTTTGGACATGAAACTGACAATGCCGTTTAGTCAATCCAAATACCCCATCCGCTCGCTTCCTGCGTGATATCGATTCCATCGCAATTCAACGCACTTTCTCTCGCAAATTCCAATTAGCATAGCCCGAGTTAGTTCCTTAGTCTTTAGCCTCGCCAAACCGCCAGACTTCGTCTCGTGCGACCGCGTCAGATACCAGCCATGAATGCGCCGCGCCACCTGTGAACCTTTTCGCCTTCACCGTTCCAACAACCTATCGTTCCTAAGTGAAGACCAAGAATAATCCCAATGCAAAGTTCAAACGCCATTCCCGATGCCCACGTGATGAACAAGCTCGCCAATCCCGTATACGATTGTATAAGTGCCAATGGAAGGCCAAGATTTGGAGGATACCCTAGAGCGATAGGGCAGCACGATATGACGTCTATATGAGGTATGGAATCTTAAATAACATGGGACCGTTATAGTAAAATCTAATGGTGTCAGAAGCTGGAAATTCGGGAATAAGTGAACTGAGAAACTTTTTCGACACGAAAATGTCGCTGGAGCCCATCGAGCCTCGACTGTGCAATCGTTTACGATATGTCTCGATGCAAATACAACAGACTTTCATCCTTTGCTCTTCTACATTAACCGTTTTATACGCTCAACTGGTCATCATCATTCAGTACTTCGTTGCTAAACTCCGGGTATCATTTGATAATACAGTAAACGTTGCCTCGTCATGTACACAAATCTGCTCACTCATTCCCGCGCTACGACATCTGGATATCTTCCCGAACATGGCTTATAGGAAACCCATTCGCTATCGCAACCTCTCCCAGTTGCTTCAGCCACGTTGGCCCGTCTCCCTCTGGCACAGGTCGGTGTGAGAGATTGCATTCGACAAAGATCGAGTCCTCCATGTATTGCCAGTCTGCCACCTGAATCGCAGACTCGGAGAGAGAACCGGGAAGTGGTGAAGCACTGAGGGCAGCACACGTCCATGCCATTTGTTGCAGGATTTCAATCATGGTATGTGTCCACGCCGACACGGTGAGACGTATACAGCCATCCTCGACCTCGACGTGCAATAGACGCAGACCGGGACATAGGAATGGATTATCAGTTCCGTCCCATATAGACATGCCTGCGAAGGAGTGTCCCTCGCAGCTCGAAACTGAAGCTTCTCTAACAGCGTCTTCGATACATCCCAGAAGAAGCTCGCCGCATTTAGGCCACTGCTTGGCTGCATACTCGGAAATGGTGGTGTATACGCAGTCATTGGCGGTCCCAGTGATAGCTGTCCGAGAACCAATCTTGACTAGTTGGGGATCCCCCATATCCTGAAGTACACCAGGTAGTTGGCATTCGAACTTGAACTGTACGACATGGAAGCCATCCCTGGGTGGCCGATAAGGGGGCTTCATGAGAATATGCCAAAGAGCTGATTCCATAAGGTGCATCTGTACATGGTGTGGTGAGATCAGGGTTTCTCGAATCCTCGAGATGAGATGCTTGGCAGAGTTTCCCGTTGTGATATATGTATGAAGCGAGGAAGCAATCTCGTTGGGAGACCCCCTGGGTGAGCGGGCAGGATATTCTCTATCCCAGTAACTGCAGAGTAATTGAAGTGCGACCGGAAGGTCAATGCCTCGAGCTGCTTCTGACCACGTCGACGGTCGTCTTGAAATACCGGGACCGAGCTTATCGAGAATACATCGTGGTGCCTCAGGTCCATTGAGGATGAGTATAAGTTGACAAACTGGCCCATCGAAAAGTTTCTTGATCTGCTCTGTTGAGTGCGGATTCGAATGGCAGTAAAAAGCCCAGAGCTCATCCCACAACCTAAAGGCAAACTCAGACAACAATCGA
This sequence comes from Fusarium aywerte, assembly GCA_013186375.1. NCBI lineage: Eukaryota > Fungi > Ascomycota > Sordariomycetes > Hypocreales > Nectriaceae > Fusarium > Fusarium aywerte. Next base: position 66,028 of record JABCQV010000023.1, read on the forward strand.
TCCAGGACCCTATCAATATTGACTCGAAACCTTTGTTCGGGGAGATAGTAATGGGTGAGAAGTTCGTTGTTCAACCCATCAGCAAGGGCAGTGGCAAAAGCAGCAACGAGGGCGCCTGCGATCAGAGGCGGGACCAAGACCTCTGCATTATTCGGGGAGTGAGCAGTTCTTGGGAGTCGACCTGGGACTGGTGGTTTTATGATGCTCAGAACAGAAGTCGAAGAAGCATCTGTAACTGCATCGTGTTGGTGCTCGTGTGTGGTGGTGGATAACACAGGAGGAAGTGGTGGGGGCATCGTCATTTTTTATATAAGCCCTCTCTCTCTTCTCTCTCCTCACTCAACCGTACAAAACTTTCATGACGATAGGTCCATTTCTTCATAAAGAAAAAAAAAAGAGTTGATTAATGGAATGTTCCGTTCATGTTATTCTTTTGTCAGTAGAAGAAGGGTGTTTTGTCAAGTTTTTGATGGTGAGGAGAAGAACAAGTTGCTTGCGACGCAGCATTGCGTGGCCCTGACAAAGACGAGTAATTGCATGAGTCGGCCTCTTACGCCACCAGATATGAACCAAAAGAAACATTTTTTTAAAGAATGTATTTAATTTTAAATTGGCCATTTAATTAATAAGCTTAGTATTGAAACTGGATTTGGTCTAGAATGGTTGATTATCTCGTTACGAAGCTCTCATTTTACTGTCGTTGTCTTGCTGCCTTGTCGTTCAAGTGCCTCAAAATCTGCGTTGAGGGCCGCGTAATGGCGATCATATGGGTCTATCACGTTTTCCCCTCAACCCCTCTTTAATGAAAAGAGTAATTTATTAGAAAATCGCGCTTTTTCCTTTTTAAAGACATTGTTAAGAGAAAGTAAAGTAATGAAGTTTGGGAAGAGAAATGCCAAAGGGAGGAAGTTGTGGTTTTAAACAACGTCGCTTATCATATGAATGAGGCTGTGTAGGTATATTCCCTGGCACAGTGCATAGATTGCCGAATACTACACAGATTCAAAAGTTGTTTTGGGTCTTGAATCAAAAGACTAAATAGATATTGATGGTTTTCCCTTCTCTCTGTAAGGCCTTGTGTGGAATCCTAACTACTGCACATCATCCTGCAAGTAGACTATCTCCATTGCCATCCCTCGAATCAGAAGCTTAAAAGGCTGTTGGCCGTCCAGTGGCATCTATCTTTGTTCATGGTTATATTCGATGTCGAATGGGCCCATACCCTCCTCAGCGATGAGATCAGTGGTGGAAAATGTGTTTGGGTCGCCTATAATTAGAGGATATGTTACTATGGTTCGCTCTATCGGTTGCGTTGCCCTATCTGACAGGTTGATCAACCACAGACTCGAAGCGACCTCGAGATAGGCCAGGCAACTTACTCGATCAGCTTCCATTCGGAATGATATGGCTACGGGCACTCAAAGGTGGTGTTGCTGTAGTATGCCCTCGTAATCATTTCCGCCTAAGTAACGCCGTCGAGAGTCAGTATTCTACTACCTGCCTGTAGCAAGACTTTCCATTGAAACTTGCACATCAGGCTGTTGTAGCTGTCGTCATGTTTCTTCGCGACTTGGGCCTCGTCGCAAACAAGAAAGTGGAATTTAACCTCTTTGATGCCTTTGTTGTTTGTTGAATACCAGACAAGGCTGCCGTCTGCTTTCTTGGGATCGGTTGTTGCCTTGACGTCGTTGATGTCAAGTCGATCCCTCGAGTTTTTCCCGCCTACAATAGGTAATTAGCAAAACATGTAGAGTAAAGATCAGAAGAATTCCAGACACCTACCTCTGGGAGAGCAGGGATGAGGCTCACGAGATGCGAGTCTGATTGCTATAGTATATACCATCCAGGTGAGCGACAACACGTGGACTTTCTGAAGGAGTTCTGCACTAGTCGATCGCAAACTGGCTAGTAGTACAATAAGGGTCGTGTGTGTCGTCATTAACTTGTATCAAGTGCAGGCATATCAGAGCAATAGGGGTTCACAAAAGAAAACGTCCTTTTCCTGGCTTCCATGTTGTGATGTAATGGAGATCCCCATAAGATAGATATATGCGTGATCTTATCGCTAGGCAGATTCCGTGTTGCCTTCACATTATATGGTGAAGTGACACTGAGACACCTCTAGGCCGCCACGACGTTTGATGCCTCTATTTCAACCTTGGAAACGATTTGTGAGTGTTGATTCTTGAGGAGATTCGAGGATAAACTCCTACCTCAGCTATTGATGTCAGCGAGACTCAGAGTGAGTAGAGACCCCCCCTCCAATGCATTCTCTGGGTAGTGCTTGGGTGAACGTCACAGCTGAGCCTGTGAATACTGGGTTTACTAAAGTGGCTGGCACTGGCAGAAGGCAATAGAGTCGACAATGTTGTGAATAGTGTTGGAGTGGGTACTGCGTTTGAGGAGGTAGGCAGGTAGGTGTTGGCACTGCTCTGGCACTCCTGTATAATTTATTTGCAAAACGCCCTTTTCTCTTCTATTTTGAGAAATTGCTTCACCTTTTCACCTTTTGAACTCTGCACTCTGCACTCTTACATAAACCTAGAATGCACGGTTGGGTCAATTTTCCTCCTCATCACCCTTCCATCCCATCCTCTCTTCAAGTCACTCACCCGAATGAATATACAGTTTTCCTCAATACCCAGCACTCGCTCCCGACCCCCGGCGGCATCTACCCAAGATGTCGCAGCAGGTCGACGTCGGCCAGCAGGTGACTGCTATCGTCACCGAGCTCAACACTCTTCGCCAGATCTGCGCCTCCCAGAAGACAGAAATTGAGAACCTCTACAGTAAGAATGAGTACTTCGCCAAGACCATCAACCTTCTCCAGGACGTGCGAGAAAAGCACGAGCAAAACCTCGCTGAAAAGAGAGACGATATTCTCGCACTCAACGGCCTCATGAACATTTATAAGACGGACTGCGAGAAGCACGCGGAAGAGCTTGTAAAGCTGCGAAAGGAGACAGAGGACCTCAGGACCAAAAGCGATTCCGACAATCAGCGCATTTGCGCTCTTGAGGCGGAGCTCTCGCGTCGCGATGCCCAAGTCACCAAACTGATTGCCATCCTCCGTCGCAAAATCACCACCAACCGCGTTGTGCAAACCGCTTTCAAGGCCGCATACAAGATCTTGCCTTCCCTTGAACAGCAGGCAACCTACGCCAAGATTCTTGAGATGTCGAAGAAGGCCCCTCATAAAGTCGGAGTTCAGAAGGAGTTTTCCGACACCCTCAAGGAAGCGGGTCTCGTGATTCACTGACTCATCCAAGGGATGAACGGTAAGTTATAATCCCAATAATTCAACCTTTAGGATAATCGATATACTAAGAGATAATAATTTAGGTTATTGTTTCATAAATTGATTCTAGTTTTAGAGTAGTTCTAGAATACCAGAGTGACATAATAGCCTGAGAACGATCCACACGTGATGACATCCAATCACCTATCCATACCAACTCACGCTTATATGCAAATACCCTTACACCATAACTTCAACATAACTGAACGACATGTCAAATCTCGATAGTCTCCCGCAAGAACTTCTAAACACGATCCTCGGACATCTCGAGAACGACCGTCAAGCTTTTGGGAACTTGCGCCTTGTCTGGCCTTCTCTGGAGCCCATCATCCTCCCCCGCCTTTTCAGCGTAATCCGGCTCTCCTTCTTAGAGAAACACCGGCTTCAATTTCTGGGAATATCTTCTTCACCACATTTAGCACATCATGTTCGGATACTAAGATGGCATTCACTATGCCACACTGGAGGATACCCTGACGGTATCGGATTATCCCAGATACAAGCATTCCTCTCTAGTGATGCCATCCCTAAATTTCGTCCACTGTTCTTGGAAGGCCTAGATGCCATGGGGAATCTCAGAACCATCACCACTGTCATGCTACATCCTTCGCAGTCGAGGGGGGCTCTTTGGCATGAGGACTTGACACTGCGAAGTATTCCAGATAGCGATTTCTCAAAGTTGGATCTCATTCAAGGTTTCGATAATTTCCTTGTGCCAGCCATGCTCCGCTATGGGTCCAAGATCGAGTCTCTGCGTATTTTATGCAAGAGCATGGTTTTAGGAGACCTGGACCCAGAACCCAGCAGCTCAAGAGGAATACGGCCTGGAGAAGAAGATGTTGGAGGAGAATATCTTTTTGGTGATCCTCCGGCATATGATAGGGCTCTGATAGAAGCTTTCCGCTCGCTCAGAGTAAGGCTCGACTCCTTTGCACTTCGCAACGTCAAAGAGCTCGATCTTTGTGCTGCCTTTCCTTCAGCTACATCCTGGGAGTTCCAACGGAGAGAATTGCAGTCACAGCTGAGCGACATAGTCTCCAATGCCAAGGAACTCCACATCCTGTGTTTGCGCTCAACAGATCCCGAGTCTGAACTTGAGCCCAACAGTAGGCATTCGACCACCTTTCCAGGACTCCATTCACTGCTGTATGAGCATCTTAACACACTTAAACTTGTGAACCTGGTCGTCTCCATTACAGAGTTCAACGCTCTGCTCGCAAAGCATGCAGAAACACTACAGCACATTCTTCTCTACAATTGCGCCGGAAGCAATGGGGGTCTTCTGGATGTGGTCAGATTTGCAGCTTCAGACCCGCTTGTTCAATTACATAGATTCACAGTCTGCATACCTGAAACTATCGGTTTGGGTCCATGGGATAAATCCCGAACTGCTGCGGCGCAGATCATCCCTGAGCAAGAGATTGTCGACTTCATCAACAGCAACGACTCCAAGAACAGGATGATGCCGGCGTCTCGGAAGGGTGTGGAACACGCGGCTGAAGATCCTTTCTTGCATCGTCAACCCATCGACTCTGATGGTTGGCATATCGCTACTCAGCGAATCTTACAGCCGAACATATCGATGGTAGACCACTATACGGACTTGTGGGCAACTGCGGTGGAGAGTCCGGAGAGCCTAACGTCCGAATGGCCACGATGGGGGACTCTACACTATGCTTGCAAAGCGTGTCGCAGACTTTCAGACTTTGAATGAAGTAAAGTCGGTGCGAGATTTGCCATGTGAGTAGGTGACCCGTTGGCTGGGTGCAGGTACGGGACTTTAAAACCCACCTCAAGAGCAAATTACCACATGCTCCTGGTAGCAAGATTGTGCTTTATTGGGATGAACGAGGGTGTCAGGAACGATGACTACAAAGCTTTAGGGTCTAAAGTAAAAAGGCCAAGCTCGTCTGAAGTGGCGTGAACGGACTTCATAATTTCGTCGCTTATATTCGTAGTAGCCGAGTCTTCTGACGTCCTAAGGGCAATGTATTATAGCGATCAGTTTCAGTTATGTACAATCATGAAAGGCAACGCTTCAATTTCACTGGCAAATGAAAACTATCATGATAAGTCTAACCCTCATCCAACGCCAAAACAAGATCGTGATTCCGTCACTGTGCTTGGTCTTAAATTAGTCAGTAAAGTCGATTTTACCTGGAGACCCCAGGCACAATCCCTTTCGCAAACTATTGCGTACTATTTGTAACGCCAGCACTGGCAGCACTCTCACCAACCTTCAGTTCTTCCTCGGGCACACCAACCCCAACACTAGCTACACTGGCGATACTCTGTGTGGTCATGCCTCTCTCCCGCTCGCCGCCTGGTCGAATGAGACCTCCATCTCGCGGGCCTGCTATGCTCACTCCTCCAGCTGGAGTGACACTGACGCTGGTTGTGGTGCTCACACTCTCACTTCTAGGCCGACTTGCGTCACTAGCCCGTCGTTGGCGGACCTGTCTCTCTAATTCTCTGATCTTTCGCTTCAAGCCATCGTTCTCTTTCTTGGCGTTCTCGAGTTCGTTCCTGTAAAATGCTGTCTCCTCGTAACGCATAGTAGCTGGCATCAGCCCAGGGCTCAGTTGCTCGCTGAGACTTCCAGGTGTTGCACCAACGGAGCTCGGTGGCATCGAAGTGGGCGGCGGGACTCGCTGTTGCTGGAAGTAATTGGACGGGTCCAGGCTGCTGTGCTGCGGTCCAGGCGAATTTGTTAGGCTCCTTCGAGAGGCGGCACTATCCTGCCGTGAAAGAGGGGTAGCCTGTGAGGGGCGAGGAGCGTGGATTCGTGCCTCGTAGGACGATGACAACTGCTGATTGGCAATGCCCTGCGACGTGGTCGAGGAAGTTCGGTGGTGTCGGGCAGTAGGGATGGAGAATCCTGAGCCTGAGAGGAGAAACTGTTCGGCGACATCGTGGGATGAGTTGGCGGCAGAGGTCGAAGAAGTGTTGGACACGACCGAGGCGTTCTGGGCAGCTCGAAGAAGTGATAACTCGCGAGTTAAGCGGTTGACCTAGCAGACATTAGAGTGACACTAGACCAGTCATCCCAAGTCGGTACTCACAACAGCTTCTTGCTCCTTTTCAAGCTGGAGATGTAGTTCGGCGGCGGTCAACGGGCGAGGATGTCTTATCGGTCCAGGCCCAGGTCCAACGCCAGGCTCACCAGGGAGAGCTGTAGAAGGCGGTTGTGAAGCGGTCAAGACGGGCGATGGGAGAGAAGGTGACTGGGTGTGGTTGACGGTATTCTGATTCGAAGGGAGGATATTTAGAGATGGCGAGGCGGGAGCCGGCGGAGTAGCCATCTGAGTTGAAGACTGGCGGCGAGATGCCGCCAGAGGAAGTGGTGAAGGCGGGACTGAGTTGAGGTCCGGCATGCCGGTCATGAAGATGTTATTCGTTGGTTGAGTTAGATATGGCTGGTCTATTAGTTTGACGAAAGTTGGAGGATAACTTATGTCTCAGCGTCTGAAAAGAAGGAATACTTCGGTAGTTGGGTTAACGCGTGTTTGGGAGACGTGGACAAGACGGGACTGGACTGTCAGAAGCTCCGGGGGTCGCGCGTTTCCCATCAAGCCCGACCGGGTGCGGGGTCCAGCAGCGGGCCGGCAGCTAGCATGAGGCCACTGGCATCGCCGAGGTGGACGCTAAAACACGCCAGTGCCCCTCCATGCTAGGGGACTTCTGCGAGTTTCCTACTGGTTTGGTTGGTGGGGTTGACAAACTGCGGTATGAAGCTGTGAATTGTCAGTAAGTTGGTTACCCTACAGATGGACGTTGTCAGATTGTTCCGAGCTAGAATGTTACCTATTATGACTGACAATAGTGATAAGCATTCCAAACACCTACCAGCGACTATATTACTTACTTTAGGCTCTATTAATGACTAGGTAAGTCATTTTATCATACTCTTGTTGACCGCTGGCCGGGGACGCTTCATGATCACAATCTAACGAAGCGCAAAAAGAAAGTAACTCAGAAAATGAGAATATCCCAGCCAGAAGAAACAGATAAAACAATTTCGCTAAAGCAACAAGAGCTAGAGAGTATTATAAAGAACGTCAAAAAAGCCTTATCAATATTTGTTAATATTATCCAATACCCAAAGTCAGCATGATAAAACGTCCAACTTCCTACTTGGAAGTGGGGCTGAGGTGAACTTCAAGATCCGCAACAAGCTTCAAGCTCAAAGCTCCCAGACAGCTTTCTTCATCATCCAAACCGCCAAGAAAATCTGCATCTCAACGTTCCTGAAAACAAAACAAAAAAGGGCCGTATCAAAAGCCTACAAGACCCTGATGACCCCTCCTCAACTAGAAAATCGATTGGCCCGCATCTATGAGGAAACTCCGTAAATCCATTCTCATCTCGATCATCGCCCATGATGTAATCGCCCTATGACGGCATACTATTCCACCTCGACGTCAACCTGCAATCATTTCCAACTGCGCCCGTGCAGAATTCTGCTCGTACTTATACTTAACTTCTGATCCTTTTTTCCCTTCTCATCTGGTACCATTCCACTTTCAACAAACAACAAACTTCTCTACACCACCACCCAAACAAATACATAACAGCAATCATGCCTGAGGGACGTCAATCTCCTCCTCCCGAGCAGCAGAGCGGTCGCCAGCAGCAGGAACCTCCTGCCTCTGGTCACGGTATCAACAAGACCGACGACAAGGACCCCAAGGAGCAGCTCAAGGTAAGATTTCCCGAACTATTGGAGAGGTGGCCATCATGATAACTAACTTGTCTATGCAGAACCTCGAATCAAACCCCAAGGGTATCACCGACGATGTTGTGGACGAGAAGTTCTCCAAGACCGAGAAATAGTCAGTTCCTCCGATTGAACAATTTCGAGCCATCAGTTGCTAACCTCTCACAGAATAAATGATACCACGATGGTAATGACTTGATGGAAATAGTGTATGGATAGAATTAATAAATCATGACTGAAATAATCATCACCTCGTCTTTCCTCGTCGCTTGTGTATTGTTACAATGAATCATTGCGTGATATTCTTTCAAAAGTCTTGTGGTTATCCACGTTTATACTATTCTGATGTTTGACAGTACTCGTGGTCGTCCTCAGCACATGATTTTAGACTACGGGTGAAAGAAAATAACATCGAGGCGCCATGACCGAATCAGTTTTGGAACGATTATACACAATTTTCTGAGTCTAAATTCACATTGAAAGAACATAACTTCAAGAAATCGTTCTTGTATTAATTGATTGTGCCGTGCGTAAAAAGTCGTAACAATTCGTTAACAGGCTGAACAAAGCCACAATAGTACTATCTCGTCATGTTTGGGAAAAGCACATCCATCCTTCATTAACCTTTCCTCCAATTTTGATCTCTTAGTGCTTCTCACCACCCTCGGGAGCGCTCACATTGGGAACAGTATCCGCAGAGGCAGCAGGGACCGATGTACCGAGAGCACCGTGGCCAGCCTCAGGAGCGGCAGTGCCGGAAGTCTTCTCCTTGCCAAAGACCTTTTCAAGACCAGAGGCCTTGTAGGCGCTTCCACCGTGCTCCTCCTTCTTGAGATCAGCGAGACGACGAGCCTCGGCGTGGACCTCCTGGACTTGTCGGCTGCCCTCGGTGTAGAAGTCGGCGATCTTCTTGCCGGTGGGTGTGTTGGAGGCCTTCTCGAAGTAAGAGCTCAGGCCGAGCCAGAGGCTGTTGGCACGCTGGGAAATGCCGTAGCTCTCATCGGTGGCCTTGGCTCGGTCAGTGGCGTGGTACTTCTCGTCGAGACCCTTGAGGGTGGAGAAGAAGCGGTTGGTGACGCCGTGAGTGGAATCGAGGTCGAGAGCGCGCTGGATGGCGGCATCGCCTACGACGTAGCCGTGGGCGAGGTACTCAGCCAGGATACGGGCGCGGGGCTTCTCCTCCTGGGTGATCTCGTCGGAGTCGCGATCAGCGTTCTTGGTAGCGGGGACATCTTCGTCGCCGTCGGCGCTGGCGCTGGTGACCTCAAGATGGTTGGAGCCGAGCTGGGTGTTGTTGAGGAGGAGAGCAGTCTTCTTGGCAGTCTCCTTCTCGAAGATGACCTCTGCGGACTTGGTCTCACCCTCCTGGGTGACCTTGAGATCAGCGATCTTTCCGCTAGATATTGTTAGCTGTGATTTTGTGACATGACATGATGAGACGAGCTTACCAGAAGCTGAAGAAGTCCTTGATCTCGCTGTCGCTGGTGGAGGGAGCGATGTTCTTGACGTTGATAGTAGACTGAGCAGACATGGTGAATGTGTTTTTTTGTGAGATTTGGTGTTGTTTGCTAGGGGTATCAAGATTGTAGTGAAAAGGTATTAATGTAGGTGGTGAAAGGGCAGGTAGCTGTTTATAAAGCGGCAAATGATAAAGTAGGAATGACGACACCAGGAAATATCGTGACGAGGCAACCAACGAGGCAGTGTTTTTGGTCTGGAACTGGAGCTGGTGCTGGAGCTGGGAGCTTCTGTGGAGGGGAGGGG